>JANPWX010019244.1:363960-402838 GCA_024734555.1 Trochalopteron elliotii
TTGGCATAAAGAGCTGAAATAGATTGAAATGAACCTCAGGCTCATTAGAAAGAGAACTGTTATTTTTCAGAAAAGCAAAACCATTCCAGATACAGGCATATTTTAAAAATTTAGCCTTGAGACACTGCTCTGGGAGTCTCAGTGTAGGTTGCATGGAATACTTCATTTTGGGATGTGATGATAACGTGTTCTTTCCTGAGCCAAGATAGCATGCTATAATTAAAAAAAAAATCAATGAAAAAGATAATGGAATACTTAAAAAATCAAAGTGAATATTTTATTGGCTGATGCTAAAGACATTTTCACTGTCTTTAAATATCCAGAGGAGAAGGAGAATTGAGAGGAAAAACACGAGATGTTACAAGTTAGAGGAAGAGAGGAACGGCAAACTTTGGGATTGTGACAGGGTGTGGAATTGTGGCTTTATGCCTAATTTCTCCCTTTCCCAAGCCATGATTGGATCTGTCTGTGGTGGTGTGGGTGTGTTACACAGTGTACTACAGGAGGAAGCTGAGAAGAACCACAGTTAATCACTGCACTGCATTTTTTTGCTGTTCCCCATAACAAGATTGGCCTGCATATGTGATACGTGAAACTGCATCATCTGCACCGCTGCAACCTGTGAGCAGAACCACCTGCTTTGGGGGCAGCCCTGGGCCTTACCCAGGGTTAATTCTTCCAGCAGTAGCAGGAGGGGCTTTTCCTGCTCTTCAAGATCCCAAAGTTGATACAGAAAATAAATTTGTGATTGTGTGGTTGATTCAAGTCCGTCCTTTGTCTGCAGTGAGGGTTTACAAGAACATTCTTCATAGGGTTGGTGCAGCTTCACGGGGGTTGTTGACTGAGTGTCATCATCCATCTCTGATTTGGGGAAGTTTGAGGGATTGCTGGTGCCATACCATAACTTTGGTTCTTTTTCTAGTCCTGTTAACTATCAGGAAAATGCTCTTTTAGTGGTAATTTGCTTTCCCTGCAGAAATTTAAATTCAGATTACAGTCCTACTTTGTATTAAATTTTTCTATGTGCCACAATACGTAATATAGTTTTGCATCTAATTATTTAATCTGAAAATAAGTTGCTTATTGAGAAGAAAAAAAAGTCTAAGATATTCTTCCTGTAATGTCAGATTGATACAGCTTCTCGTATCCATTTACTTTGGAAAAATGATTCTCTGAATGTAAAGGCTGTGGTCAGGAAATATTAGATATTGCCTTAATTCTGAAATAGTTAAATGAGCTATTTATGCTCTAGAGCTGCATTATATTTTGTACTAGCAGGAATTCATTAGTTTCAGGGAGAATTTTGCATGGCTGTGGTGATAATTTGGGAGTGATGGAGCATTGCATTGAGGTTCTGGAGCTGCTCTGTGATCCTTACAGTGCTGAAAGAATTTGATTTTGGAGTGGAATTGAATTAGTGAAATCCTTGCCAACTTTCCTCATGGATAATGTTTGACTTCTTTCGTATTCTTGAATTCAAACCTCCTTGGTGGCTTTTCCCTGCAATTGCCATCATTGGGGGCCTTTGCTGGAGGAGCTCAGGAGTTGTGGAAGGTCCTTGGCTCTTCCTGGGCCCCTTGACTCTGCCTTAGAGGTGTCTCAAATTTTGGGCACTTTTTCCTGCAGCTTGGCTTGACCTTGGCTGTGTTGGTTCTTGAGGTAGAACTCACTCACTGTAGGGTTGTCAAGTGTGATCTGCCACAAAGTAATTGGAGTTTTCCTCATAGTTTAGATTTAGATGCAAAGATTTAACGAATTCTTGTGGTGGGTTTCTTTTATGAGATTCTAGGAGAGCAAAACCAAGGTTGGTGCTACAAGAGGAAGGCATCATACTTTGGAGACTTACCCTTGAAAGATTTGTGCTCCCTGCTCCTCTCTGCCCCACTCAGGTCACATAGTTGGGAGCTCTGACTCTGCATTCACTTCCCACAACTCCTAAAACTTCTCTGCTCTGTGATGCTGTCACTTTTTCTGATTCTTGGATACGAGAGGGCAGGAAAGTTCAAGATTTTAGTCTTCGGCAAGAGAGATTGTTTTAGGCTTGAGATTTTTCACCTGTGAAAGCCTTGAGCTCTTTCTGATCCTGTGGGTGCTTCTGTGGAGTCACTTTGTCTGCACTGAGAATTTGTGTAAAGTCCTTTGGGTTGCAGCAAATTGCAAATTAATTCAGAATCCCCACATGTCAGTGTTTGGTAGCAATGCTGGAATGCTGATTTTATCTTTCTCTCTTGTGTTTTGTAGGAACACTGTCAAATGATACATGCTTTCTCCTGCTCTGGGAGTGACTTTGTGTAGCTGTACCTTGTCAAAGAGGTTCAGCATCCCCAGTTAAATGTACACATTAAAATTTGTTTTAAAGTGTCTCATATATCCAAATTTTGAAAGAATTGGAAAAATTGACACTCCCAATACAATTCTCCACTTACTTCATTGTAGCTCCACACATTCAGAATCACCAGTCTTGATAATTAGTTTATGAGTCTGTACAGACAGGGGCAGAGCAGAGGCTGCTTTGTGCACAGTTGCTAATATTTATTATTATGCTAAGGTCAAAAAATATATACCAAAATAGTAAAGTGAATTGTGTGAAGTGTTGCTTATGGTTTTTTTGATTTTTTAAAATAAATACTTCTTTGTGTTTGTCAGTGTAACACATCAATCCAATAAAGCTGATCAACTGCAAGAACACTGTTAAACATAAATTCTCATTTTTGTTTTATTGCAGTTTATTTGTGAATGAATTTGGCTGAATATGGATCCTGGTGGCGGAAGTCTTGGATTGCAAACACAGGAATCCAAAATGCCTCACACTATGATCATGCAAGATTTTGGTAAACATTTTAACTGTTAAAAATAATGAGTAAAATCCAGGAGATGATCTTTTCAGGCATTGGGAAGGACCATGTCTATACCAAGATATTTGCATTTGAATTGCAACACTGAATAATGTTAATTGTTTTTTAATATTCTGATAAGAACAATTTTCTTGAGTGTTTTCAAGATTAAAACTGCTGTTTGTGTTCAAACAAATAGTTCACTGTGCATTTTTTGTTTTGTCTAGAAAAGTAGTCTGCAAATAGGACTTGCCAGTCCAGTCTGGTAATGAAAAACAGGTTTCTACCTCCAGCCATTCCTTGTGATGTGGCAAGTTGTTGGAAATTTTACTGTAAATATTGCATAAAACTGAGTGTTTCTTTTTAACAAGGCCCTTGCAGTCCAAAGGATGAGTCCTTTTATTGTAACAGCAGTTCATGGTTTGTTACCACACTTCCAGCATCACACAAGTATTCTGTGAAGGTGCACATTGCTGCTGCAATGAAATGTTTTCTAACTGGGAATTAAAAGAGACTGAATTGTAAACTGGCCTTTAGTTTTTAACAGATCCTAACTTTGGGACAAACTCCATGTTATGTCTTGAAGTGTTGTGTTTTGTTTATCTTAGCTTGTACAGAACAGGCTGCTTTGCACAGTGCTTATCTGGTGAAATGCAAAACGTGGATGTGGAGAAGATCTGTGTTTAACTTGTCTGTGTGATAACTGCATTCCTTAGACAGACGGGCTTGCTGATGCAGTATCTGTAACATTTTTCTCCCGGTTCATGGTTGCTCCCTAGTGGCTGGAATGGCCGGCACTGCTCACATCGATGGAGACCACATTGTGGTGTCAGTCCCCGAGGCTGTCCTGGTTTCTGACGTGGTGACAGATGACGGGATCACCCTGGATCACGGCCTGGCAGCCGAGGTGGTGCAGGGCCCTGACATCATCACGGAGACGGACGTGGTCACCGAGGGCGTCATCGTGCCCGACTCCGTGCTGGAGGCCGACGTCGCCATCGAGGAGGCCTTGGACACCAGCGACCACGTTCTGACTCCTGACCTGATCACAGAAACCGTGCGGGTCCCCGAGCAGGTGTTTGTGGCTGACCTTGTCACGGGCCCCGAGGGACACCTGGAGCACGTGGTGCAGGACTCGGTGTCCGGGGCCGAGTCGCCCACCGTGGTGTCGGAGGAGGTGCTGGTGACCAACTCGGATTCAGAAGCTGTCATCCAGGCAGCTGGCACTGTCCCTGGCTCCACCGTCACCATCAAAACCGAGGATGATGACGACGGCAAGAGCACCTCTGAAGACTACCTGATGATATCTTGTAAGTCCACAGAGGTAGATGGAAGCAGGAGGGAGCTGAGCTGGAAGTGCTCTGGTGGGGAGAAATTCCTGTAGCTGGACTCTTGGAATCTTCAGTTCCAAGGAACTTGGTGCCCAGTTAATTCCTGGTGTCTGGATTTGGGGGTTTTGATGAAAAGTCACTGATACAACAAGAATGAGAAGGACATTGGTGCTGCTGAGTGAGTGGGTATGCATGTTTGTGTTTCTGAGACTAGATAATCCAGGAAATTTAAGAAAAACAACTTGGAAAGTTAAGCATTCCATTTATTTTGAATATACAACTTTTTTTTCTAAAAAACAGCACAGGTATATTACAATACTCTGTAGATTCATGTAAAAATAACATATTGAGATTAATCAGAAGAATCCCACTAAGAAATAGTTTAAGATCTCAAAATCAAAGTTTTCTCAGTATGTCCACAAAATGTGGTTTGTTTAGTGTATTAAAAGTTATAATAGGCATTTCATTGTCCGTTGTGCTGTTCTGGGCTGAACTTGGATGTAAGGAGTCGTGCTCATTAATGTATTGGCTCATTAACACATTCCAGTTCCCACACAGCATCCACCTCCATATGATCCTGTTGACAGGTAGCTGAAGTTGGCCACTGAAACAACCTTGGGTACTCTGTGTTTCTTCAGTGCTTACATTATACCCAAGGTACCAGTTGTTGCTGCTACACAAATTCAATAAAATGTATTCCAAGTAATTTTTTTTTTCCTTCTTCAGATCACTTACTGAAATGTGAGTAGGTCAAAACAGATTTTATTTAGTCAGAAGCAATATGTTAAAAAAAAGTCAATGCCAAGTGTGTCAAAGTGTCAGTCTGTTCACAACAATCTGCATTTATTAAAAATTTCATGATAGAGGACACCACTGATTCGTGATTATAATGATTTCCCTTTCTTACAGCATTTATGTCCCTTATGCAAAATATATTTTGATACTTGTTTTTGTTCAGTATAGGATGAACAGCAGTTATTTTTACAGCTTTCCATCATTACTGTGTTGCTGACAGAAGTCAAAAAGAGATCTTTTTGAAAAAGGAACTTAAGAGTCTATAAAGCCAATTAGACCTGCAACAAAAAAAAAACAAAAGTGTGTTTTTGTAATGAAAAACACCATTTTTACAGTCAGTTGTTTCACTGAACAAATTCCTACTTTCTGACAAAGTATTTAGGATGAGTTTATTCTGTAACTGGCTATTTCCCTTGTCATTGTAAGTACAGTCATCTTTGGGATTCCTTCTGAGAGAGATGAGTGATTGATGCTGATGATCTGCACTTAGACCAGAGCATCTGAAGCTTTCAGTTACCTGATGGCCCCACGTGTGTCTGACACATTCCTGGTTCTGTCGGGTGCTCTCAAGCTTGGCTTTCACAATGTTTCAAGGCCGTTTTGAGGCCTGGTTTTCAGCAAATTAAATTTTTATATATGTATAATCGTGATGTGCCTGAGTAGTCACAGTTGGAACCTACATTATTCATCTAGGATTTTGTTTTAAGTAATCATTTAGATAAATTGAGGCAGTCATAGAATTGGTTGGGTTGGGAAAGAGCTGTAGGATTACAGTGTAGTCATTCTTCCAGCACTGCCAGGGCCACCTGGCTTTTGAATCCCACCAGGGATGGGGACTCCACCACTGCCCTGGGCAGCTGTGCCAGGCCTGCACAGCTCTTTCCAGGAAGGGCCTTTTCCCAGTATCCAGCTGAGCCTCCCCTGGCACAGCTCAAGGCTGTTCCCCTGTTCCCTGGGAGCAGAGCCTGACCCCCCCTGGCTGTCCCCTCCTGTCAGTGAGTTGTGCAGAGCCACAAGGTCCCCCCTGAGCCTCCTTTTCTCCAGGCTGAGCCCCTTCCCCAGCTCCCTCAGCCTCACCTGGAGCTCCAGCTCCTTCCCAGCTCTGTTCCCTTCCCTGGGCACCCTCCAGCCCCTCAGTGTCCCTCTTGTCATGAGGGTCCCAGAGCTGCCCCCAGCACTGGAGGTGCCCCAGCAGTGCCAGCATGGGGAACAGCACTGCTCTGATCCCCCTGGACACCATTCCTGATCCAAGCCAGGTGCCATTGACCTCTTGCCCACCTGGGTTGGTGTCCAGCCACTGTCACCAGCACCCCCACAGCCTTTCCCAGCCCCTCTGCCCCAGCCTGGAGCTTTCCATGGGGTTGATGTGCCCCCAGGGCAGGACCTGGCACTGTGAATCCCCACAATTGGCCTCAGCCCATGGATCCAGCCTGTCCAGACTCCCCTGCAGAGCTTCCCACCTCCAGCATCAACACTTCCTCAACTCAGTGTCATCTGCAAAGGTGATCCCTTCATCTGGATCACTGACACAGATCTTTGAGCTCAATTGTGTTTCCTAAGTTTTGAGCCTGTGTTGTACTGGGGATGCCAGCCTGACCCCACAAAGTGTCTGCTATTGCGTTTTTGTCAGTGGTGATGAATCATTCTTATGTAGTTATTTTTTTTATTGTTTAAATATTACCCATGATTTTTTTGTTTATGGAGATGATGTCTGTGTAGAGTAGACAAAGACCTCAGTTTATCAAACAGGTCAGAACTTTTTATTTACTTATATGTATTCAATTGTCAAATGCTGTCAATATTGTAGAAAGAAAAGTATTTCATTTGGGGTCTATATAGAGGACTATTGAACTGTTTTTATAATGTAAATTACACCAAAGTGATACTTCTAAAGAGTTTCAAAATATTTAGTTGTCTTTTAATGAGATTTAGCATCTAAAAAGGGGAGACTTTACATAAGATGCCAGGTATGCCCTTAGGGAATACCACAAGTTGTGCTGTGGAACATATGTGGGAACTACCAAAATATGACATTTTAGGGTATGGAACTGACTGTGAAGTTTTCATTTCCCTAACACTTGTTGGCAGTTAAATGGCAGAACCATAGAATGGGTTGGGTTGGAAGGGTCTTTACTGAAAGGTGGTTTTTCACCATTTGGAGGTGACATTCCTGTGTAGATACTTTATACGCTTCTGGAAATTACATTTTCTGTGTAAATACCATGTGGACAATAGTAAGTTCATCTGGATATTTGTGTGACTATCTGCATATGGTATTGTGATTGGGAATTTTCACTGGAAGATTATCACCACTCTGCAGATAAATTCAGCTTTTTCAAACCAGCTTTTATAAGCACAGGACTTAATACATCTACTTTTGATACATTCACAACACGGACCCTACAGGGTGTTCACGGTTCCTGGCCTTAAACCATCAGAACACCTTGATAGAAAGGAATTGAATCCCAGATGCAGTGGTGGGCCCTTGTCAGAGTGAGATGGAGCTGGTGAGCAGCACGAGCCGTGCTGCAGGGGCCGTGGGCAGTGCAGCTGAAGCCTCCCCTCTTTTGTTTTTCAGGTTTGCGATATTCAGACCCACAGCGGGTTGCCAGCCCCCGCTCCGCGTGCCGGCCCCATGCACTATTCTGGTGACCTCAAAGCCACCACTGACCCACACTGGAGCTGGCCCGGGGGTAAGGTACTGTGCCACCAACACCTCCTTTTTAGTGTCTTACACTGTTGCCTCGTTTGCTAAACATTTTAGGATTCCTACTCCTCTATATTTGAACCTATGGGACTTTAGTAGCTCAGACATTAGAAAAACCCAGAGAATTGTCAAAGCGTGGGGCTTACGTTGCCCTCGTGTTGCTCCTCTGGTGGCTGTGGTATCACCAGCATAGTGCATGTGAGGCATCACATGGATTGGGAGCTGGCAATCCACGGTGAATCTGGACATCACACACCTGAAAACAGCCAAGCCAGGTAAGTTTAACACTGGGAGTGTGCTGAGTTGTCCTTTAAAGCTTGTTCACTCAGGAGGATTCGGCATCTATTTATGGAGGTTCTCTGTTGTGTTTTCTCAGTTTATTTTAAGGGACCAGATAATAACACGTAGTGCTTCTGGTGGGTGAGTCAGAGCTGGAAGACACTTTGATATTCCATTGACAGAAAGGAAGCAAACATTCCCTGTTCCCCTGAGCTATCCCTGGGAAAGGCAGCAGGGGATTTAGCACTGATGGGTTAGCAGTGATTGAAACCATCTTAGACAACAGAATATTGTCATCAGCTGTTCTAAAAAACAATAATATTTTAGAACCTGACAAAGGTTACTTGTCCTGCTGTGTTGTTTTTCTCTTACCTAAATCTGTTTAAAAGGTAGATGGAAGCCATGAGATGTACTTCAGATAAGACAGGACTTCAAGCAAAAGCAGTTGCCAATTCAGTGTGTTTTGTTGTATTTGAAACAAAAAGTAACATCTTACAGATAACAGTCTATACTGATATCATTTTCTCAGCCCAGATGATATTTTCTAAATTTTGCTATATTACATGTTTGTTTTCTTCGAAAAGTGATCCCAGAGACCCTGGAAACACAAACTTCCTGATTGGTTTCCATTTTTTTAGCTTAAATTGTAAAGACCCTTTTTTTTTTTTTTTTTGGTAGAATACACAGGATGGTTGATGGTGTAGAAGTAACCACAAATGTTAAAAATAGTGTTCTAAATTTGCCCCTCTAAAACAGGACTCACTATTTTTAAAGGATATCAAAAATTTGGGAGCTTTACAGGCAGTATTAAAACACAGTATGTGAGTGTACATGCTATATTTGTGTTTTGGAGCTCTCTTTTGATGAAAACATTCTTTAAGAAATTGGAAAATTCCCCATTTTTTTCCTTCATATAATGTTTATTGCACTGCAGTTGATATAACTGTCTAAATTCCTGGGATTTTTTCTTATATTATTTCACCAGCCCCATAGTGGTGCACAGTCAGTCACATAATAATAGTTAAACAGTTGGAAATTTTTCCATGAAGAAAACTTCCTGTCACACATGTGGTAACTCCCCTGTTCAGCAGGAAGTTGCTGTTGTTGAATAACTTTCCAGGACAGAAATACTTATTTCTGTTAAACTGGCAACATGTTTTGTATATATGAGTTTAGAAAAATGTATATATTTTATGTATATATGCGTGTAGAAAAATTTAGTGTTGCTTGAGTTGCAGATTTGAAAAGAATTTTATTAACACCTCCCAATTCTAAATTGGCAGGGTTTGTAAGCTTTGAAATACTTCTTCTGGCAGTCATAGAGCTGAGTATATAATCCCTCCTTGTACAGGGAATTGCTTCCAGTCCTTCCAACACATGCAGTGGGAATGGTCATTATATTAAATTAAACTTATATTTATCATTTTCCCAACCATGCATAAGAAACTTTTTAAGCATTAAAAGCCTTGCAGGAAAAAAAAAGTGTTTAATAAATTCATGCTTAGTAAATGTATGGAAATACTTATTCCAAGATAAGGGAATTTCAGCATCTCTACTCTTCTCTCTTCTGACAACCCCATTCTGGCAGCATTTAAAAATGTCAATTAGCAGGCGTAGTAACACTCCCACAGTGGGTATAAAGGGATTTAATGACCTGGTGCTGGGAAAGTCAAGTGTCAGAGGAATATTGCAGGTTCTCTGTTGTGGCTCTCTCAGTGTTTGTGCTCTGACTGTTCCCAGTGTCCTGCCAGATCACACAGACATCAGGCAGCACATGTCAGTCACTCATTAAGGTGTTGATGTTCCTGGCATTGATTTCAGTAGAGATTTAGAATGTTTTTTTAGTTAAAAAAACCAGAAACTCTCTTCCTGAGTAATTTTTTTTTTCTTATCCATGTTTGATACTTTTTCAGCAATGGAATTAATCTGTTAGTTACCAAAAAAATCCCAAAGCCCACCAAACAGCTAAACCAACATTTTTAAAATGTTTTCCATAGATGTTTCAGGTTATAGAACCTGATGCTGATAATGAGGTTGTAGGATCAATCCCCATATGGATCATTCACTTAAGAGCTGGACTTGATGATCCTTTTGGGTCCCTTCTAATTCAGAATATTAGTTTTCATCGAAGTATAGACTTCACAGAGGTTCTGAAATGAAACCAAATATTTACTTGTACTTACCTACATTTTATCCAGTTCTGTCCTCAGTAACTGCTGTACTCACCTGGTGCAGTCCAAGATTTGTGAATAGAAATGAGGTTTCCCAGTGCTCTGAGCTGGGTATGTGTCCGTGGAGTCCTGTCCATGAGTGGGAAGAGCTTAGTTTGGGATTGCTGGGGTGGATTCCCACTCCCCTGCTGCCAGAGAGGCACCTTCTCCTTCCCACCTCTTGTGACTGCTTAAAGGCTTAAAGTGACTCCAGTTTAGCCCAGTGCTCCAGGGGGTTAAAGCAGCTCTTGGGAGCAGCCACCAGTGCCCTGGAAGCAGGAAACTGGGAGGGGATTGGGGACCGCTGCAGCCATCCCAGGTGAGCCAGCTTTTCCCAGGGATCAGAGCCTTGGCATCCCCATGGCATCAGGAAGCTCTGCTGTCACCTCAGTGTTCATTTTAAGGAGTTTTTCTTTGCTTAGTGAACACGTATTTTAATGTTTCCCTGGAATGTATTTCATTCAGATTTTTGTCTACATTTTGTGGGATTCTCCTCTATTTAGAGGACTTCAGTGGGTGTTCAGCACTGCACAGGTTTGTGTTGACCAGCTGCACAGGAACTAAATTTATCCTTGAAGAGAAGTGTGTGGGTACATGTGTCAGAGAGATGCTGAGTTCAGTGCCCTCTGTGCTGGCAATTTGAGGTGTACCTGTGGTCATTTCTCTGAATGCCCTTTTTACCAGAATATGTTAATTTTAATAGTTTGGATGTATTTTTTTTTTCTTAGAAATTAAGTGAACATTTTGAATGTATAAAGCAAATAATCAGCGAGTGAGTTGTGTAAAGAATGAGAGTCAGTCTCTCTTAGTAGTATTTGGATTTGTTGTCACTGCATCTGTTAATCAGCTGTGTACCATGCATTAATCTTCATTAATTTGTATCTTTTCAACTGGTAAAGTGGATAAAATCCTCATTTCTTTTAGGGAGAAGATACAGTCATTTTTGATGCACACTTCTTTAGCTGGGAATGTATTTCAAGTCGTCACACTCCACAAGAGTTTCAGCCACTGAATTTTAGTCTCTGTGCCTCAGAGTGAAACTTCTAAGAACTCTTAGACCGTAACAGGCAGTTCTGGGTTAATTTTTAACACTTTTGTATAGATGTTTAATTTTAATTATTAATAAATTTTTGCTTTCTGAGAGTAATAGTTTCAGCCATAACCAGTTACCTCATTCCCTTTGATGACAAGCTCCCTCTTGTGTCCCTCATTCTCTAATTCCTGCTGTGTTTCCTGAGTTGCAATAAAATACTGAACTTCTGGAATCTCTTCTAAGTTTCTTAAGATGAGCTGCTTTTAAAGGGCGCTTATGAATACTAACCTTCCCTGTGCATGGGGAGAATAGTGGAGAAAATCATGCTCCTGATTATTTTAACTTCTAAAACTGTGTTTGAACCTCATTATTATTCTCCTCTCTTTGCAGTGGATGATGTTGGAGAGAAATTGGACCATATAGGAAGCACTCCCTTGAAGATCAGTACTGAGGTGGCAAATGATGATGTTGCTAAAGATGATGGCTTTGGTTCAGAAGTTATCAAGGTCTACATATTTAAAGCTGAAGCTGAAGATGATGTTGAAATAGGTACCTTGAAATCCTACTTATTCTTTCACTAAGTGTGAAGTGTTTCAGGGGCTTTGTGTTTGTTCTTCATTCCACGTAGTCCAGTGACTGAAGTGTTTTGTAGTAAGAGACATTTGTGGAGGCTGCCCAGATGCAGCAAATGCTGGCTGTGGATTAGTCTCGAGTTGTTTTTTGATTAGCAGGGCTATTTTCAGGCAGTCAAAGCCCAAATGTAGAAGTGGCTGTGTGTCTGCAGCTGTTTTTTCGACTGCTGCTTTTCTCTTGACTGTGCAAAACACAAGTATGTCAGTGCAGCAGAGTCTCTGGAATGGATCCCTTTTCTTAGTGGAGCCTTAGGTGGCCTTTGCAGAGAGAGGGGAGGATTTCTGGGGGTGCAGGTGAGCCAAGGAACCCAGAATTCTCTGCAGTTCCCTTTCTCCACAGATAGACCAGCATTCCCCATGCTCTGAGGGGATGCATAACTCACCTTTATCTGTTCCTGAAAAAGCAGAATCCCCCTCTTGGTTTTTCTTGGAGATGAAACCTCTGGATCATTCCCAGGTTCTGTTCCTAAAATACAGTTTGTTCCTCTGGGGATGGCCTGTCAGTCTCCAGGGACAGAAGGGACAGACTGCTCATGCAGCAGCAAGGAGAACCAAAATCTCTCATGGCTGAGAAGTAATTCCCAGCAGGAGTGTTCTCTGAGCTGCTCTCAGGGAGGTCATAAAAATACTTGGATGTGAAATTGATCTTACCAGTGGCTTTGTTCACATTGGCTTAATGTGTGTAACTTCTTTTTGTTCAAGGTGGGACAGAAATTGTCACTGAGAGTGACTTCCACAATGGCCATTCTGTAGCTGGAGTCATTGAACAAGGAGGTGTTGGGAGAATGCAGCGAGAAAAAATGGTTTACATGGCTGTTAAGGACTCTTCTCAGGAAGATGAAGATATTAGTAAGCATAATAAGAAACATTTTTGTTTCTCATGCTGTTTATAACCATCGTTCTCAAGGACATTTTTAATTTTTTTCTGAAAGATTCTTCAGTCTGAAGTAGTAGAAAACTAAGCTTATCTTCCCTAAAAATAAAAAGCAGGCTATAATTATTTTAAAGTGATGTGGATAATGCACTTTGTGCATACTGTGTGCAATCATTTCATTATTTATGTTAAATTTAACATGTTCCTGGATGAAGTGAATGAGGTTAGTCAAACTTCTTATTTTTCTACTTTCCTGGTGTGAATTAAGCAGTTTTCTGACAAAGTGGCAAATGTCCTCAGTTGCAAGTTCCTGAGTTTGTGTATTGGAAATATTGTGTGCATTTGTTTTGTATAAGTATTTATTGATACATGTTTTCTCTCTTTAAGTAATGTCTGAATAAGCAATGATCCCCTAAATGCCAAAGGAAGAAAATTAATTTATAATGAGTATCAATCAGAGAGAGAGCAAATTAAATTAAGGAAAAGTTAGGACAGACAGAACAAAATTAAAGATTTATTCTCCTCCCTTCATCCAGGCTGTGCTGAAATAGCAGATGAAGTTTATATGGAAGTTATTGTAGGGGAAGAAGAAGCCACATCCCTTCCAGACACCCAGCTTGAGGACTCTGGCGTGAATAAAACCTTTGTCCCCGTTGCTTGGGCTGCTGCTTACGGTAGGAACCTGTGCTGCTTTCCTGAAAATCCCTGCCATTATTTCCTCTCTCATCCAGCTGCCAGCATCTCTGGGATGACCTCACCTTGTTCTTGGGGTTTGGAAACAGCTCCTAACCTCTGCCATCCAGTGATTGCTGTGTGTTGAGTTTTGTGGAGTAGAAAGGAAAGCTTGTTGGGAGAAGTTTGATTTTGTTTCAGATCCCAGCTCAGATGTACAGAATGTGGGGTTTGATGCTTAATGTTGAAGATCTTAAACAAGATCTTTATACTTAAGAACAGCCTTAAGTATTTTAGATTAGTAGGAGGAAGGGGGAAAGACTATAAAAAGGGAATAGTACGAATAAACGTGTAATATGTTCCTAATAATTTCAGTTTATACACGTTTTAAGCCTGTTAGTCCTTCAGGTGAGAAACAAAAAAGTGATTTGTTTTCAAATAGCGGAAATGTCTTAGAATAGATTGTAAATTCTGTCTGTTCTTTTGTATCATTTGCTTGGATTTTGGTGTGTTAAATGTTTGCTAACAGGATATCAAGTTATCCATAGTCTCTGTTACAATTAATCAAGCAAGTTAGTGAAAATTCCTTGGTGTGGTAATGAGAGCCCAACAGCTGGGCTGGTAAAGTGCTTCAAAACCACAGAGCTTTGGCACATAGCAGCAAATGCTTCCAGTGCAAAATGAGGAATGTGCTCCTGAGGTATTCCTTGTGCATCTCCAAAACTTCATTGTGCTGAGAGGCTGATAAGGGCCAAGTGCTCTTATCTGTCTGCTTCTACTCCAGACAAAAAACGTGCTTCCATCTCAGGAATAAAGAGTGCATTTCAGATGACCTCTGCATTGCAAACTGAGGGGATAGGTGAGGTTAGAAGTTTGCAGAAACAAGCATATTAATAATGGAGAGCAGGAGAGCCAGCAGGGTAAGCATGCAAACACAGATGGGGTTCATACTAACTCCTCCCAGGGATGGGACTTTTCTCTCCAGAGGCTCATGATTACACAACACCAAGCTGCACATCTCCAATTGGATGATGATAACCTGTTATTTATTAGCTGAGTTTGTTTTCTCTCATTATCAGGCTTTCAAAAGCAGCATCTTTAAAAAGAATATTATTTTATAATGACTAAAATACCATTTTCTGCAGGAGATGAAAGAAGGCTTCCCCGAAGATACGAAGATGGTCAAGCGGCAGGTGAGAACTTTTAACAGCATTAAAACTAAAACTGTCTTTGAAAAAATAGACATTTCTGTATCAGTGCTCCTAATCAGAGATGTAAAGAATGAGCCATAAATTAGATATTGAACAACTCCACAGTCTTTCTCTACTGTTTTGAATGAAAACAATTCTAGATGTCTGTAGGCCTTTGGGGGGGGAGGCGAGGGGGAAGTTGGGAGGCACTGCCAAGTTTTTAATGAAGTTTTGCAGACAGAAAAGAGATAATGCAGTTGTTAAAAAGTAAAAACAAGTTAAATAAAAATCAAAACATATATGTAGAAATTAATCGGTGTTAAACAATCACACCCTTGACTTTTGCCAGGAAAGATTGATAGTGGTTCCTATTAGCACACTTCTTTTTAATGTATCTTGGTAGTAGAGGAATGGGCAATGCTTGTTTTTAAAGAGTAGATAATGCTGCTGTGCAATTCCAGTCATCAGTCCCAAAGAAACAAGTTGCTTAAGGTTTTTTATGGTGTCTAATTTTTGTTTCTAGGAAATAACTTGGATACACGATTAGAAAACAAAAACGGTAATGCAACACAGTACCTGCAGATTTGTGATAGCATTAGCACTAATAGAGTGCTCAAACAAAAAACCAGGAAAAGGAGGAGAGGAGAGGCCAGGCAATGGCAAACAGGTAAACACTGGATGGTTACGGTATTGTCATGGAGTGCCACTTACTCCTGTCCTATTCCTTTTCTCTTTTTTAAGCTGATGCAGAATTAAAAGCTATAAATGATGATTTGCGTATTTCCTGTGTCCTTCCCCCCTCCAGTTCTGTGCCTAGAAAATGTCATATTTTGCTATTCAGAGTCAGTACACTCAGGGCTGATGCAATTCATTGGAATGTTGCAAGTTATTAAAAAGTACCCATGACTATATTCAGTGCACATGTGATATTCCTGATCTGTTTGAGCAGTTTCTAAAACAGAACTATATAGGTGCTGTGGATGGGTTTTTTTTAAACTACTGAGCCACTCTCTCTCTGCAAGTGTAAGTGCATGAATCTGAACAGCACTTGGGTGATATAAAACTTCTTAATTCAGTAAATGTGTTTCCTTCATAACTTGTTTTTGTTTGTTCAAAAACAGCTGTTATAATAGGTCCTGATGGACAGCCCTTAACAGTTTACCCTTGTCATATTTGTGGGAAAAAATTTAAATCCAGAGGATTCTTGAAAAGGCACATGAAGAACCATCCCGATCATATGATCAAGAAGAAGTACCAGTGTACAGACTGTGATTTTACGACTAACAAAAAAGTAAGTTTCCACAATCATCTGGAAAGCCATAAACTTATAAATAAAGTTGATAAAACGCATGAGTTTACAGAGTACACGAGAAGATACAGAGAGGCGAGCCCATTGAGTTCCAATAAACTCATCCTGAGGGACAAGGAGCCCAAGCTCCACAAGTGCAAATATTGTGACTATGAGACTGCAGAGCAGGGGCTGCTCAACAGGCACCTGCTGGCAGTCCATAGCAAGAACTTCCCTCATGTGTGCGTGGAGTGCGGGAAGGGCTTCCGCCACCCCTCGGAGCTGAAAAAGCACATGAGGACCCACACGGGGGAAAAGCCATACCAGTGTCAGCACTGCGTGTTCAGGTGTGCTGACCAGTCCAACCTGAAAACTCACATCAAAACCAAACACGGCACCGACCTGCCCTTTAAATGTGAGCACTGTCCCCAGGCCTTCACCGATGAGAAGGAGCTGCAGCAGCACACTGAGCTCTTCCAAGGGCATAAGACTCACCAGTGTCCCCACTGTGACCACAAGAGCACCAACTCCAGCGACCTGAAGCGACACATCATTTCAGTGCACACCAAGGATTTTCCCCACAAGTGTGAGGTGTGTGAGAAAGGCTTCCACCGGCCCTCGGAGCTCAAAAAGCATAGTGAGACCCATAAAGGGAAAAAGATCCACCAGTGTAGGCACTGTGACTTCAAAACCTCCGATCCTTTTGTGCTCAGTGGGCACATCCTCTCCGTTCACACCAAGGACCTGCCTTTTAAATGCAAAAGGTGTAAAAGGGGCTTCAGGCAGCAGAACGAACTGAAGAAGCACATGAAGACCCACAGTGGCAGGAAGGTGTACCAGTGCCAGTACTGTGAGTACAGCACCACGGACGCGTCGGGCTTTAAGCGCCACGTCATCTCCATCCACACCAAAGACTACCCCCACAGGTGTGAGTACTGCAAAAAGGGCTTCCGCAGGCCCTCCGAGAAAAATCAGCACATAATGAGGCACCACAAAGAGGCCATAATGTGATGGGTGAGCTCCAGAAGGAAGCGGTGTAGAAACTGTGATATGCTAATTGGGGAAAAAAAAATAAATCTCACGAACTGTTTCTCCTGGTTTCAAAGCTTGATATTAAACCATAACTTTACATTCTTTGTATTAAAAGTCTTAAAAAAAGTATTAGGGTTGGCAAGGGATCTCATAGCCCTATGATTGTTGCTGATCAGAACCTAAAGAGCACTAGAGAATGCAGAGGATGGATGAATGTCTTAAATTTGCAGAAGGATGGCTGAATGTCTCCAAGTGAACAATATTTGCCATTGCTGAGTCTAGAGGACAGGGCAGAGCTGATTGTGTGGCCCATTCTGTCAGTCCCAACGTGTGTCTCCGGTATGGAAGCAGATCCCTGGTGGGGTGAGCTGCAGAGGGTTTGCAAAGGAGCCCCCTCTTCACTTCTTGTGCAGTTTGGAACGGGGAGTTTTAGTCAGACACTTCATCACAAAATTTTCAATTGTGCCTAGAAAATGAATTCCAGAACTGGTGAAATTCGGGGGTGGGGGGTATCCCTTGTTTGGTTTGGTTTGGTTTGGTTTTTTTTAAAACACTTCATAGGGAAACTTTTTGGTTTCCTTTATTAGTTTAGGTCCAAGAAGCATTTTTTTACTGGTTTTCAAAGCTGCTAACCTATTTTATTGCAGGATATGATGTTTAAAATAGAGCATTATGTTATGGTCTCAGAGGTGGTGTTCTGGTGCTAGGGTTAAAGATGTATATGTGTATAATTTCCCTTTTTTTATCTGAAACTACAGTTGAATGTTGTTCAGTATGGCACATATAACAAAATTAACTTTGAATTCGACTTTTTTTTTTTAAAGGATAAAAATGGATGCAGCTCTCATAGTGTTGTGACTCAACACTAATTTTTTTCTTTGCTACTTCAAAGTCTTCTCTAAAAAGAATATTAAAAACAGTTGAAAACTGTAGGGGTTTTTTAATTAAAATTCAAAGTACTTAGAGGTTCTTTAGGGCAGTGTTCTTAACAGGTATGACAGTTACTGTCCTACCTCCTAATAAGAAATTTTCCATATAGACATAAAATTGCACCTTTTAATCGATTCTTTTAAAAAAAGATCTATACCATGCTATAAACATGCATTTTCAATCTGTAAGAAAGTATATATGCAGTATTTAACCAGAAAAATCTGCTGCCACTAGAGTTTGGAGGTGGATCTTGAGTTTACAATGTATACATTTAAAATATGCATCCCTTTAAAAATGCTTTGTGTTAGCATGCTGCAAATCCAATGGCGCTTATATAACGAGCTGGTCTAGGGCTATTTAATGAAAAACCTGGTCATAAATGTTATGCATATAATGTGTATTTTTTACTTCTTTAGTTGCTTCATGTTTGCACACAGCTGTTCACATGAGAAATTGTAACTTCATGCTATATTGTGGCTTTGTGTTCCAGATAATGTTCATATTTTGTTTTTGCACCAGATGAGAATCAGTTCCTTGAGAATAATTTTTTTTTATATTTCTAAACTTCAGAAAGTTAAAATCTGGGAAATCTCTTAGACAAATAAGTGTTTTATGTGGCTGTAAAAAATGATGTACACGCTGTAAAATAAGATTGTCACTGTTCTGTGGGATTATTATTTCTAAATGTGTTACTCATCGTAACGGGCATACAATAAAATGCATCTCTTGCACTCCAGATTTTTTGGAGTTTCCTTTTCATTTATGGTGTTTAGGAAAGTCCCAGTCTCTGTAAATTCACCTGACATTTTTAATTGCATTATTCACTAATTAATATGTAATCACATCTCGAGTAAATAAGTCACTGCAGGTCTATTTATCAGACTATTGAGGAGAGAACATTGGTATGATTTAACCCTTTAGACTTACAGGTAATGTATTTGTGTTTGTTTTGCTTATTTCTAAAATAATTATCTAATATTGATTCTGACATTCCTTTGAAATTTTTTTTCCTTTAAGAGAACAAAAAACTTCTCACATATTTTGGGAAAACGCAGGTAGGTAGGTTTTTGTCTTTTTACCTGTGTAATAGAACAGCTTGCAGAATGAAATGCTAAAAACGCTGCTATCCTAAACTACCTCTCTTTTTAGAATACTTGAATTACAACACCAGTAACAGATTAAAAAGCTGAAGAAGAACATGTGCTATTAAACGAACCCTTCATCGAGGATTTCCAACAGGCTTTGAGCCACTGAACTCTTGGGTTTTGCACAAAGAGCAGAAATTAAGCAGACAGGAATTAATTCAGCTGGGTGTTGTTGCTGCTTTTCCTTGCATGCTCAGCAGTCAGAAGGGAAAAAATCTTAGTGATTTAAAGCTGTGGATTTCTGATGACGTCAGTGCTTTGTTCCTGAATGTTATGTTGAATACATGGACTGAAGGAGTTTCTTCATGGCCTGAAGATGATCCCTGACTCTGCTCATGGCTGTGCTGGCTCCTTTTTCCACCCTACAGACGGACCAGATAATCAGGTAATTATTGTTTTGTATCAAAGCAGGAGGTGAGTTGCTGTTCTTGACAAGATTTTACTGTGAAGTGGTGTTTTAAATCTGAGGTGCAAGGATAAAATGCCACCCGAATCCTGAGCAGTTTGAGGGACAGTTCCCAAATCCTTCTCAGTGCCCTTTTCCCAGTAAATAGTTGAGAGCTGTGACCAGTCGGGTGCTTGAGCAAGCAGAGCCTCACAAAGGTGTGCAGGGCTTGCTCTGAAATGTCAGATCTGTTTGGTGCAGCTTTTTACTGGGCTGACAGGTGCAGTTAAAAGTGACTCACATCCTGATCATCAGCTGTGTTTTTCTTTGCTCAGGTTTCAGCTGCCCGCAATTAAAGGTAATAAAACAGAAAGAGAACACGGAAGAGCTGCAGCAGAACTCTGGAGGTAAAGGTGAGGTACTGGGTGTGGGCTGGTGGCTGCTGGAGTTGTCAGGGACTTCCTAGCCAGGGCTCTCCCTGGCTTTTATTTTGCAGCTGAGGCAGAGAAACTCCAATGCTGCAGAAAGGTCAGTCAAACCAAAGAAGACAGTTTTCTCCTTTTCAGTGCAAGACAAGACTCTGCATTCTGGCAGATAAAGACAGGGCAGAATGTATATTGTTGTGACTGTGTAAAGTAAAAAGTGTCTGTCTTTTTTGTAATTTGTTTCTGGAAAGAATGTAGAAGTCTTGGTGAACCTGCTTGAAATTGAGGTGGGAAATGAGCTAAAGTAAAATGCTTCTACCCAGGATTTGCAGGACTGAGTAAATAAGAAAATGAGTTTCTGTAAATTCCAGCAGAAACCACATTAGATAAAAATCAGTTCCAGCTCCACAGCAAAGAGGGGACAGCTGAGCCCACAGTAACAGGTATTTCATAGTAAAAAATACTGAATTTGCTTTTTAAATACATAGGTTTGAAAACAAAACCAGCCTATAAATAAAGGGCCATATGCTTTATCTACTACAAATTCAACTTTTTGACAACTATTCATTGCTTTGTGTTTTCTGTGAGTAGAATGTGTAGTTACAACCTCTGCTCTGTAGCATTTACAGGGTCTGGTGATCTTCAGATCCTTTGAGGAGCTGTCCTTGCTCCCCCCAGGATAGAGAGCTGGCTGGCCTGATCAGCAACGTGGGCTTTTCCTAAGCAGGCTGCAGCTTACCTGGCTGCCCCAGGATGGTGTTTCCACTGGGATGGATCAGCTGGACGTGAAAAGAGCATTTGCCTGGTGCTGGCCTTTGCCATGGAATTGCCTCACCACGCCCAGCAGCTCCTGGTCTGAGCCCTGTCCCTCCATAAGGGAGTTTCCTGTGTGCCCTGTGCTGTGCCATGGAGTGGTGGACACACAGGTTGGTGTCACTGAGGGGCTGGTTGGGAAATCCATGGCTGGGATGAGCCATCAGGAACTGTGGCCATTAATGACTCCCATTTTTCCTCTTTGTAGCTTTGTCCGAGCTGTGGGAAACCCCCAGCCCTGGTGGGAGCACAAGGAGCACCTGCACCTAGACACCTGCACAGGTAACTCTGATGGCATTAGACAGACATGGTGCTCTTCCTCTGTTTGTCCTTTTTTTGGTTAAGATTACCAAAGGTGAAAAGTCTCTTGCTGACAGTGTAACTAAAATTATTTCTTGCACTGCTGCTCTCAGATGGCAAGAGCATGTTAACTCTGAGTGTAGATGCACCTTTTATTCACTGCCCTGCAGAAAGAGGGGTTGCTTTAGAATCTGTTTTAGAATAATTACTAAATGCAGAGGGGCAAGGGACTCCTTGTTCAAATGAGGGTATTTAACTAACTAAAGCCTTTCTGTAAAGCCAGGCTGAAGGAGGGGATGAGGCTGGTGGAACTGCAGGCCCATCTCAGCCTGGACACGCTCAAAGGGCAGCAGCAGGAGCAGGTTTTACTTGTGGCTCTTTGCCCAGTCCTGAAGAGCACAAGGCCAGCTGGACATCCAGCAGGTCCTGAGGGAGTTCTGGCAGCAGCAGCCAGAAAAGGGAGCCAGCCTTAATCCTTCACTTGTAAAGATTCATGGAGAGGAACCAGACACCATCTACCCCCCTCCAGCTGTACACAAGATGTTTCCAGGACAGACAGACAATGATCCAGAGAGTCAGTCTTGGGTTTATTTCATGGTTACAGGTAGCCTCCAGCATCCCCATTAAACATTGCCTAGGGTCTGTATTATCTGGGAACAGAAATACATGGCTGCAGCAAGAAAGCAAAGCAAGAACCCCGCGATAAAAGAGCACCTTTGGATTACAGTGTTCCAAACTATCCCCATGAGTCTCTGTGCTGTGTTGCTCAGACAACTACTGAATCATGAACACCAAATCAGTTTGAAAGAATTTCTGTGGTCCTACAAGGAGTGGAAATTGTAAATGGCAGGTTGGTCTGATAAGGAAATTTAGTCCATGCGTTATTTTCACACAAAGTTCTTCTATATAAAAATATACCAAGTTCTTGAGAATTTGAAGCACAGCAAATAAATACTTACAGCTGCTTTGGGGCTGAAAAGACATCACCTCTGAGGTCAGCAGTGTTCTCTAAAATGAGCCTTGGCCCAGCCCTTCACTGAACTGGATCCTTCTGGCATTTGCCAGGTCAAAAGCTGGGTTTGATGTAAGTTTTGTCCTTTGTGTCCGAGCTTCCCAGACAGAGGCAGGTGTAAGGTAAAGAGCAGTTCCCAGTGAGGTATTTTTGAAGTTCCCACACAGCCCATGACTGCACTGAAAGCAGCTGTGGGAGGGGTGGGACTGACATCGGGATCATTCCCACTCTCAGCATGAGGAGACAGAACATGGCTACAAGGACGAAGAGGAAAAGGTTTCAGGTGTCTTCCTTTTGTCTCCTAGATTGCCTCAGGAGTGGCTGAAGAACAGGAGCTAGTCAAGAACAGCTGAAGTCCACAGAGGGATAGCATCCCACTCTTCCGAGGGAAAAGTGAGTCCTTAATATTTTTCCAGCCTTCCTCACTATTAGACTGAACCTTTTTTTGGATGCAGAAGAGCAGAAAGTAAAGCAGTTTTAATTGTTGTGAATGCCTTGGAGCAGCTCTGAGGGCTCAGAGGTTTCTCTCATTCCTAAAAGAAACAAAAGAAAGCAGCTTATTAGAAAAAAATACACAAACCTGTTTCTGTTACGAAACAGAACTACCTCCCATAAAAAATCTCATTTAATTACCTACCTGTTTCTCTTGTAGAGTATCCAAGGGGACCAGTGAGCCTTTCCTCTGTACCAAACACTTTACTTTTTCATTTCTCTATTGATGTTTCATTGCAATGCACCTGGCTGAGGTTTAGGGATCAGTAATAAAACTCTGCTCTTTGCCAGTGAGCTGAGCCCTTTGCTTTCTTAATCCTGCTGCAGGCAGGGTCCCTTTGAGGAACATGCCAGGTACCTGGCATACCTGCATCTGCTCAGGCTGTCACAGAACTGTCCCCTGGCTGTCCCCCCATGGTTGTGTGCAGGTGCTGCTGTGACCTTGTGCCTGCAGCCACCACCCCTGCTTGGCCACCCTGCCATTTCTCCAGCCTTTACCTTGTAGCCTGACTAGGCAACACGAGCCCTGCCTGTAACAGAAATAGCTTCTGCAGCCCTGTTCTCTATTTTTACTCTGAATCACTCCTTAAAATGTCACCACTCTTCTGCATTCCTGGGTTGGTCACTGCCCTGGCTCAAGGTGAGTTTCAGGGATGTGGTGCTTTGTATGTTTTAGTAATAGCTTGGAGTCATTAATGCTCCTAATGCAGAGGAGCACAGCCCTCCCAAATTCCTCCTCACCTGAGAGCACAGGAGGACACAGTCCCTGCCTCCCTGCCCAGTACAGCAACACCCCGGGGCCGGTATTAGAGCAAGGCTGTTGCTTTTGTTCAGGGTAATTACGTGCCAGAGAAAACAACAAAAGGTTTTATTAGTACCACACCCACCAATTACTGCCTGCTCCCCAGAGCCAGGACAGTTCCCTGGCTGCAGTCAGTCACTTGGCTTTTAGCAGTTAAATTACCACCAGGGCATTTCTGAGCCCTCAGTTTGGGTAATACTTGCTCTGAAGTGGAATTGAACACTTAGGGATTGCAGAGGGAACAGTCCATCTCCAGGTAAACTTACATGTTTCCAGATCTCTCCAGTCCTCTCAATTACAATCGTTTGTGATTTATTGACAGGCGATGTGACCTTGTAGTCATCAGACAGGAGACCCAGAATAGGGTACTGATTTCTGTACCTGCAGAGAGTTGAACAGGTTGTTTAACAGATCCTAACCAAAGGAAAGCCCAAAGGATGTGTTTCTAAGGTGAATAACACGTTACTTTTTAGTGATGATGGCTGTCACCCCAGGGGACTGACTGCCGGATAACTTCTCGTGCTTCAGTCTGAAGAGCTCCTGAGAAAACCAGAAGCAAACATTGATGTGAAGTAATGCTTTCTGAAGTATTGGTTCAACAGAGTCACAACACAATATTTGCAGATTTTTCTCTTAAAAAACAGTCTGAAAATCTGCCCTTCCAGAAGGCTGGCAGGGGACAGCATTCAGTTAAAACAAATCCTAACTAATCCCCATTCCTGAGCCTGCAGAGGACAAGGGACTTCCTGTTAAGGTTCCACCTACACAGTATATGGAGGCTTAAACACAAAAACCCTTAGAAGAGAAGTAACTTGTATTATTTTACCTCTTGCTGTTGTTTAATAAAAGCCTCTTTGTCCTCCAGCAGTGATGTCAGTTCGTGCAGCCTCATTTGCAAGTCGCTGTTGCTCCCCTCTCTCCTGGTTATGTCCTGCTGGAACTGGCACAGCTGGGACTGCAGAACAAGGCAGGAGCTCTC
This sequence comes from Trochalopteron elliotii, assembly GCA_024734555.1. Taxonomy (NCBI): domain Eukaryota; kingdom Metazoa; phylum Chordata; class Aves; order Passeriformes; family Leiothrichidae; genus Trochalopteron; species Trochalopteron elliotii. Next base: position 388,121 of record JANPWX010019244.1, read on the forward strand.
AGGTGTGGGGGGCTCTGGGCAGGGCCCCTCAGCACCATCCCAGGGCTCCAGGGATGGCATTTCATTAACACCATCAACAGTGAGAGCCAGAGATTTTCAGGTCAGGAACTTGAGCCACACAGTAAATTCAGAAAGTGCTAATTGAACTGAATTCTACCCAATATTAATTTAGTGATTTTATAATTCTAAAGCTAAACGAGCAGTGAACCACTTGAATTGGCTTCCAGGGTTGGAGTCTTGTACCTCTGGTTTCCATGAGAAACATTTCCTACATATAGCTGTGACTGGGATTTATTTTTGTTTCCTGTTGCTCAACTTTTGAAGTAATTTCTTATGTTATCAGGACACACACAATATTCTTTTAGACAGCCTGCTAATCAGATTGCTCCCTAATTTCTTGATGTAAAGAACAGTGGGGTTATTTTTAAGTCAGTTTTATGTTCCACTATAAAGGTTTCAAACTGTCACCAGTGCCTATGAGTAAAGTAACTGCACAACCAGAATACACCCAAAAATGGCAGATCTCTGCTGCTGTGACTGCAGGAGTAGCTGTCCCTGCACACAGCCAGTGACAGCAGAGCCCCTTACCCTGAGGCTGCGGATCTCCCTGTCCTTGTCCTCCCTCAGGTTGTTGATCATCTCCACATAGCGGCTGGAGAGCTCATCCGTCGTGGTCTGCAGGGTTGGGCTGGAGCAGCTCTGCAGCAAAGAACCCGTTTTCATTTTACAATGAGAGGTTTTTTCATCATTAGTTTTCCTACACTGATCCCTTTGAGTCTGGGACTCAGCTGCTGCACCCAGCCAGGTGAGCCCTCACCTGCAGCTTGAGGCTCTGGATCTCCTGCTCCAGGGCCCTCTTGCTGTACTCCAGCTCCTTCAGCTGGCAGTCCTTGTCCCCCTCGCTGAGCCGCAGGGACAGCAGCTGTTCCTCCAGGGAGCGGCACTTGGCAGTGCTGTCCCTGAGCCCTTGCTGGAAAGCAGAGGGAATGAGCACATGGGGAGGAACAGCATCACACACACAGCAGGCAGCAGTTACTCAGAGCACACAAAAGTCAGCAAACTGCGCCCATTTCGGCTGCCTGGAATGACACTGAAAATGTTTCTCAAGTCACCTGCTGCTGACGATTATTCTCCCTCAGAGAAGCCAGCATTGTTTCATATTCTTTTACTTGAGAATCCTTAAAAGCCAAATCCTTCTTCAGCAAGATGTTGTCTGTTTCCAGCTTCTGCAGGACAAAAGTCAAAAGTTCACAGTCAAAAGCCACAATTTTTAGTAAACTCTCCCCATAAAGTGCAACACACTAAGTCATTAGTAAAGGGATGTTTTAGAACTGAGAGAATGGTCAACTTTCTTGGGTTTAGGCACCTAGCACACACTGTTGCACCTTTGTGCTGGGTGGTGAGCACTGGGATCCTGGACACAACCTTTCCAGTCTGTCTCAGAAACAACTGAAGTAGAAGCCAACAGAAAACCCCAAACAAACAAAAAAACACCCCAAAACTAAGCCCACTGCACAGACTCCTTGTTCTGTGCTCAAATTCAAACTCCTTCTCCCTCAACTTTGCATTTTCCAGGACAATGCTCTGACATTGCCAGCAGTGCCGAGCACTTGGGCTGGTGTGGGAAACGTTGCTGCTTCCCCAGCTGGAATTGTGTGCTGCCTTCACCCACAGCCCCAGGGCTGGGATGGCTGAGAGAACCTCTGGAGCTGCCAAAGCCATCCATGTCCATCCAGCCCCACCTCGAGGGACTGAGAGCAGCCACTGCCACCAGCACAGCCACAGCCTGGAATGCCAGCCCTGGCTCCTGCTGCCAGCTGGGAGCAGCTGGATGAGCTGTGGGAGGGAAGAGCAGGACTCACCCCCAGGTCATCCTGCAAATGGCAGAGCTCCTCACGCAGATTCTTGAACGTGGAAAGCACAAGTCTCAGGGATTTGTCCGATGTCGCTCTCATCTGGGAGGGGAGAAATTAAAAGGATAATTGGGATTAATTAGGCAGCTTTGTTTACAATATGCCCGACAAGAGGTAGAACAGAAACTGCTTTACAGCTGACAGTAACTTCTAAAACCTTTGAAGTGCCCACAGTTTCTACAGGAAACATTTTCATTGCACTTTGTTCTGCAAATGCCAGTGTTCTGTTTCTGCCTTGTAACACAGGACAAGAATGTTAAAAGTGGAAGAAACAACAGGGTAAGGAACTGCCTTTGTACACCAATAAGGGAAAAAATAAATGTGTTAATATTGTACAATTATTATTTCAGCTTTCAAAGCTTTGTGCTTATACTGATTTTTAAAAATTACTGCCCTGCCTGAAAAGGCACAGAGGAATGAGTCATGTTTGAGATGGCAAAGCTTTGGGCTCAAGGGTGAGGGAATTTAATTACCATTTCTAAAAATTTAAATTAAAAAAACTCATACAGCCAACTCCTCCCTTTAAAAGGAAAAAGATTCCAAAGATGAAAGGAGTCACCTGGATGAAAGAGAAAACCAGAAGTGACCACAGCCCAACACTGTTCTTCTTTGGAATGTTAATTTTAATGCCCCGAATAGCTGCCTATTGATTCAGGTGAAAACGTAAATTGTTGTATTTCATGTTAAGTTTATAATATCTAAAGAAAAATTTACTTTGAAAGGACACACAAAATAACTCCTCAAGTTGTGACTCTCCTGGAAGGGCTGAAAAACCACAGCTTTTGCACAGAATATTCTTGTCTGGACAAAAGTGAAACCTTCCTGTGTGTTCCCTTGGAAGATTGAGCTCTCATCCTCTCTATCCATATGGGAATTGGCCCCTGTCCAGTTTTTTATCCCCACTGGTGCCATGGTGTGACTGAGACTTCATTCCTAGTGTAACTCACCTTTTTGTTTGTTTTGTAATTAAAGTGGAATTTCACTTTTGCCTTATGGTTTTGTTGGTTTTATTGTGTAACACACTATAGAGTAGTTTGAAAGGTGGAATTGAGTCAAATAGTGAAATTTAGACTATAAAAATGTAAATAAAACCTAAAAAAACCTGAGCAACTGCTTAGTGCTAGAGGTTGTTAAATCCCAGAGGTGCCATGTGCTTCTCCAGTGGAATTCTCTGTCCTTAGAGGAGCCTCTGGGCACTCCCAGCTCAGGATCCTGGGCTGTGCAAACCCTTCCCCTCCCAGCTCTGTCCTGGTGGCCCAGGGCTCTGAGAGCACTCTGGGTGGATCCTGACAACACCTGGTTCCCCAAAAGCCATTTTGGCTGCATTTTATAATCACAGCTGTGAGGATGTGAAACCAGCTGGACACAGAGACAACAGGAAATGTCTGTTCAGCTTTTTCACCTGGAGCTGAACCAGGACAGTGTGCCAACATGAGGCCATAGAATATTTGGGGCTTGATGTCCATCTTCCTTGTGAGAGAAGCACAGAATAATTCCACTTGGAAGGGATGGGAGAGGTCAGAGGAGGGCAGCTGCAAACTCAGACCAGGCTGCTCCTTCTTAACTTCATTTCAATGGATTTTTTTTTTACCAGGAAGTGATTCCAAGGTGCAGCTCCCAGGTAGGATCACCCTCCCCATACCTGAGGGAGCCCAGATCAGGACACTCCTGCTGAGGCTGCCCTGGATCCTGCTCTGACACACCTGCCTGGCAAAGGCAGCTCCGAGTGCTGAGCTGTGCTTTTGGCATCAGGCAACAAACAGAACCATTGCTGGTGTGGTTCAGGTGTAAAGAGTTTTGTCCTCTTGGACTGGTTCTTCAGCTCCCTCCCCACCCCTCCCTCCCTGCTCCATGCCCAGCCATGGGGTTGGGCTGGGAGCAGGTGGGATTCAGGCTCTGCTTCTGGGTTTTTAGCACCTCCTGTTTGTGTTTGGTTTTTAAAGTAAAGCCTTAATACACAACACAGAAAGATGAAAGGTCTCTGTTCTCCTGCCAGTGGTCAAAAGCCAAGACAGTTTCCAGTGAAACTGCAGGAAAGCCCCAGTAAAGTTTAAAATACACAAGTGGACTGTGGGTCCATGTAAAAATTCCTTTAAAGCCATCATTCCATCCCCTTCACTCTAGAAATAATGGGATGAGGGAATAGAGAGTGAAGGGGGTTATGTACCAAGTCCCTCCTGTGTGTGAGTCAGCTCCCAGTGCTCCCAGTTCCTACAGGCTGCCAAGCTCCCATACCTGGAGGAGATAACGAATCTGCTGCTTTGTTGCCTCAGACAGTCCTTTGGGAATTAATTCTTCAATATCTTCAGTCTAAGCAAAGAAGGGAGGAAAGGGGAGACATCTTGATTAAGAATTTTGCCTGGTAGATAGTAATGTGGTTTCTTCATTAATTACACAGCTCTGCTATGAAAAACATCCTTAGTACAAGGCAAATAAGAACAAAAATAGATCAAAGTCTATCCAGAAAACTTCCAAAGTCTTATATGTGGGGCATGTACAAAGTGAGATAAAATGATACATGAGGCATATATTCAAATCCTTAAATTTAACATTTAAAAGCAGTATTCAAACCAATCCTCTCTCAAGGATTAACAGCTGATGCTGCAACAACTCCCAGCAGTTTATGGTGGGGCAAAATCTCGTGTTTCTGAATGGGCTGCCAATAAACCCCAGATGACCACCAGGAAATGCTGCCAGGATTCAGTGGCATTTGCTTCCTGCAGGTGAACCCTGGGCAGGTATTTCTGCCCCATTCACACTGAATGCCTTCAAAGGTGCAGCACCTGCTGCTCAGCAGCAACTTCACTGGCCAGGGAGTGAAAGAGCCTTTGCAAAAAGCACATTGTAAAAATACAGGTACCTGTGCAGGTCGTTTTCCAGTGAAACCATTATTGCAACATCAGGAGAGACTTCCAAAATTTGACTCTCATACTGCAATAATGCAAATTCTTGAAGTTTCCTTTCAGTATTATCACATTTGCTAATACCTGCTGCCTAGCAGTAATTTTCAGGCTCTGAATGCTTTTCATTCATGCAGGAAGCATTAAATAACAAAGACCAGCCTCCTTCATTTCAACTGCTTTGGCTTAATTTGCTCAAACCCTCCCCCACCGGTGTCTGGGGACAGCCTGGCCCTTACCTGGCACGTGAATTCGATGTCGTGGTTCCTGTAAAACACAAAATCCAAGGGTCTGTTAACTCAAAGCTGCTTGAGGACTTTCAGGATTCAGTCCCATATTCTCCACTAAAAGATAATCTGGACAATACAGAGCAAGGAGAGGTCTCTATCAGCTGAAGAGCCATTACCTTCCCTCTGTGGAGGAATTCCTGGGCAGACTGGAGTCCTATGGCTAAACCAGGCTGACTATCCCCAGTCCTTTGGGCAGTTATCCTAATTATGGGCAGTTAACCCAATTACTCCCTTAATTGTCTGGGTAATGGTTTGCCCACAACTGTGCTGCAATGCACTGCCCTGCCCCAAGTGTTGACTCGGCACTGTCAGAGTTTCTGTGATGGTTAAATTCCCTTTTGCCTCTGCTACAGGACCACTTTCCTTACTCAGTGACCCTGGAAAGCACCAGACAAGATCGGGAGTGAGGGAGAAGAATGAGGGCAATTGGGAGGGAAGGGGGGAAGGCTGTGCAGGACAATGCCTGCTGTGACTCCCATTTCTTCCCACAGATGGTCTGCAGGGCTCTGCAGAAAATGTGCTTAATGGTGGTAATTTGGGTGAGCTTTATGCCTGGTGGTGGCTGTCCTTTAATCCATGACACAACATCAGAACAGGACAGAGGAAATTTGGACATTTGGGTTGTTTCTTCAGGACAAGCAATAGAACTGTGTCATGGAATAGACTTCAGAGTATGCTGTAAGTTTTTGTTTGCTCAATGTACAAACACATGTGGGAGACGCAATTCTTAAGCACCAAATTCAATAAATTTCCTTGGCTTACAGCATTTCTATGTCCTCAGTTACTTGCAAATCAGATGAATGTGTAAAACATCCAGTCAGTTCTAGCTGTTAGGAAGAAACAAAGAGTACAACCAATCCACAAACAACACTGTCCCTGTCAACTGTGCAGTGCTGGATGTCTGGGACACAGGAATGACAGATCCAGTGGCAATACCTTGTCCCAATCTTCTCCACGTGCTGCAGCAAGCAGCTGTACAGGTCAGTGCTCTTGCGGTGCAGCTCTGCCAGCAGCTCCCCAAAGAAGCGACAGTCCAGCTGCTCGGGGCTGTCCTGGGGGCAGCTCACCTGGCAGGAGACAGGCAGGACATCACAACAGGATCCCTTCTTTGGGATGAAAGCTGAACATGAAAATGCTACGGGTGGGATGGATTTGGGTCTGGCTGCTCTTCCAATTTGCAATTTATTTACGCTTTTCTTGGTAGTGAGTCTTCCTTTTCTGCTGGTTTTCAATGAACTCTACAGAGAGGAATGACTTCCTTTAGAATGACAAGAAACAGGCAAAGTGCTGCTTCTACAGGATGTTGCTATCCAGCTTTAAGGCAACATCAGCCCAAGCTCAGTGTCCTGAGCTGGTTGATGGGAGTGTCAAGCTCTGGAAGGTTCTGCACAAGCCTGACACCAAGGTCCCCAGGGTGTTTGTAACCCAAACACCAACTGGGTGCACAGGAGGGACCTGCTGCACTCCCTCCCCAGCTGCACTAACAGGCTACAGGTACACCAGGAAGCTTTTTCCATGCTTCCACTGAATCTGTGTCAACAACTTTTGCATCAAATTGAAATATATTTGAAGCCCGGGTTCATCAGCGTAGGAGGAAAGGAACCCTGAGCTGATGTTTGCTGTGGTTATAAAGCAATGTGTGTTTCCTCCCAAAGCAGAGGCTGTGCATCCCTTGGTCTTTGTGTACAGACTGACAGGTGAAATTGATGAATTGATGAGTAAAGAAAAACAAAACCCATGAAGCCAGTAAGACTGAGCACAGTTAAACACCATGGGCTGATCTCAGTCAGTGCACACACCTGAGCACAGGTCTGTGACACTGAGAAATACAATTCCTCAAACAGCCTTTCCCCCCAACAGCACATGAGAAACCCTTGGACAGTCCCAGACAGACACACAGGCCCTGCTTAGTGACAAGGGTGCGGTGCTGAGAGCCCAACACAAACTTCTTGAGGCTGCAGAGCCACAAAAACGCTCATTTCCCGGAGTTGTGTCTCTGCCTAAGCACAAACCCCGCTGAGAACAAAGGGTGGAGCCCTCACCAGCTCGGGCGGGGCTGTGCCCCTCCTGGCGGGGTGTCCCCGGCACTCGTCGCTGCCCTGGCCCGGGCACAGCTCGCAGGGAGGGCCCGTCTGTGTCTGCTGGCACTGCTGGGTGACCACCACCGGCGGGCACGGCGGGCACTGCTCCGCCGGGCACACCTGGAACTGCCTCTCCTGGCACTGGGAAGGAAGGAAGGACCTGTTAGTGCTGCTGGACACTCAGCAGAGAGTGGTCTTGTATTTTGTTTCCAAGAACAAACTAATTAGGGTATTTTTCCTTCCAAAGTCCTGTACCAGGGTTTAAAAAATGAGCGGAACTTGCAGCTTCGGTCTTAAAAGGTGTTTATTCATTTTCTTATCTCAAGGTCTGTGCACTGCCTAACACCAGGCTTAACGCACTGGAAAACACCACTGCAAAAAAAATCTCCAGGCTTAGTGCTCAAGGTCTTTTGAAAGTTTCTAATCCAACTAACTCTAAAAACGCACTATATTTACAGTTTTGTACCAATAATGACTACCAATTCTTGACACTCAATTTTCTAAATCACAAACATTCTACCAACGTCTCTGTGCCACCATCCTGGCAGAAGATGGAGTCGAAGAAGAAGAACATAAGGCACCACCCAAAATTCTCCATCTTACTCCTATCTACTTCCATTCTAAAAACCCAAAACTACAAATTTTCACCCTGTGACAAACTAAACTACTATCTAAATTAATTTTTTGTTGTTTTCATTTAGTCCATAAGTATTGGCAGTTTTTCCCATGGACTAAGGTCAAAGGCAATGCTTTCCTGGGGTCCCAGCAAGGGTCTCAGACCCCCCAGGGCAATTTGAGGGGTTTTCCCCATGCCCTGGACTCCAACAGAGTGGGACATCAACCTCAACAGTCAATGAAATGTGTCTGTGACTGGCAGTGCTGGTGGTGGTTCGGGATGTTTTAATAATCCGAATAAAATTGCTTCTATACCTAACTGAATGTGAGTTTACCTCCTACTTTCATACTCCAGGGTTGTACTTCACCCATTTTACTTCCAATTTTAGTAGCTGCCAGTGAGAAGCAGAGGCAAAAAGCCTTTCCCAAGGTGGATGTCCCATTACATGAAAATTTCCTTTAAAACTATGCTCTTGATTTGACCTAAATCTAAACATAGCCAAGGTAACAAAAACCAGAAGTAAACCCGTGGTTTTCAGGGCTAAACTCCACAATTTTTTATTCTTTTCTTTTCACATCATCTGCAGAAAGAAATAAGCTGTTATTTAGAATTACTTTTTTTTTCCCACTTTTTTTTTTGTTTTCCACTTCAGAGACTCTATATCATGGAGAATTCAGCTGTCTAAAACACAGAGAGGCATGAAAACTTAAGTTTTAAAAAACAAAGTTAAAAAACCTCTGGTAAATCACTCTGAGATGTGCTAAATTTCTTTTTTTTTTCCTGATGGTAATGTTTCAGAGCAATAAAATGCAGCAATATTTTTGCTACTGACAAAACACCAATTGTGAGATGAAATTTCAGACAGGTTTGCCAAGAACATTTTTTCAAGTGTTAGTAGAAAAGAAATTGTGCTTTTAATATTTTTTTCTAAAAATGTATCTTGGTTGTTCTGTTGTGAAGCTACTGCAAGAAACTAACTCACAGCCACTCTTCAGATACAGACTGAGAGTATTAGAGATACAATAGCAGTTTCCATTGTTAGTTAATAATAAATTCTTAGGAAAAATATGGCAAACTTTCCACCTTCTGCTCTCCTTAAATATTGTTTCATTTACTTTGAAAATGTGTCCTAGATCACAACACGGAAGTTCTCAGGTTGGCAGCTACATCTAGCAAAAATAAGAAAAAAACACAGAACTAAACCAACCCAGAAACATCAATTTCCTGCTACCAACTCAATTTTATTCTTGCAATAGATAATGTAAACACCCAACTTACTTGGAGGGGATTTAATAGCTCATATTTTCTTATTGTTTTTTCATAGATGACATTATTTCCAGGAGAGAAACTGGCCCCTCTAAGAAAAGGGGATAATGGCTCCTGTAAAACACAAAGAAAAACATCCATAAATCTTGTCAAACAGCAAACTCAGGATTAGGGTAATTTTGACTAAAAATAGATAATTTAAAGATATGTGAGATGTCCTTTAGAATGTCAACATGTGAGTGTGTGTGCATTTGGAAACAAAGTGGCTGTGCTTTCATAGGAACTAAATTAAATAAATACAGTAGAAACAGTAATTAATCAAGATTAATAAAGAATTAACTGTGGAGAGGTGGGAGCCTGAGTGGCAATTCTGCAGTGTTTTCAATCCCTCATAATTCCATCTCTCACCCTCAGAGGTGTGAGCTGTGTGCTCTGAGTGTTTATCATCCCCTGTGGAGGGGCAGGGAGGGAGTTGAGGGAAGTTCAGCACAGTTTCCCTACCTGATCCGGGTTCTCAATAATGATCCTGCGAATGGTGCCCTGCAAGGAAGGAAAAAAGGTTCAGAGATTACTGCACTTCAACCTCTAACACCTTTTCTGGCTGAGGAATCTGATTACAGACACTGGCTGTAAATACTTTGGATCCACTGGCCACAATCACCTGGAGATTTTTTAAACCCATGACCTTCACACCCCAAAGGAATTAGTCCATGTGCAGCATGGCAAGACACAACCCATCGCTGCATTTTAAGAGCTGGGTTTTTCCTCAATCCTCTCTTTGCAGGTCAGAGGGAATTAGTCCATATTTTCTGTAAGTGCAGCAGCACAGGCTACAAATCAAAGCTGGATGAGGCTTCCTGGATCCCATGTCCCTGTTCTAGTCCATCTCTTTTATTTTTGGTTTTTCATGTTGCACATCAAACTCAGCTGGCGTAGATGGAGATGCATCACACTCTTTTTGTTTCACCAAGGCATGAAAATTCAGATTTTGCATAAACTCAGAAATGAGCAGGTAGAGGAGCTGCCCAACAACCCACTGGGTCACATCCTGTGCACACAACTCCACAACTGCAACCTATGGGAATGATGCCCACATGGAGCATCTGCACATTCCTGAATGAAAAATGAGATGTGCCTCTTTAAATTACAAAAATCTGCCCCTGGCAGCAGCTTTGTTTTCAAATAGATTTCTTCAGGTTTTACCCCAGCACTGTCTAGAAGCCATTGCAGACACTGTCCTCTGCCTGTTCTAACAAATCACACCTTGCCTCAACTCTTCACATCCAGGTCTTTACCCAAACAAGCAGAGTTCCTGCTGAACCCAATCGAAGGACTGGGCAATTTGTCAGTTTGCAGCACACTGTTTATTCTCCCTCACAGCACAAACCTCCAATTTCCATAATGAATCATTTCTTCCCCAAAGCCAGGGGGATGTTTATGTTACTGCAGTTCAGTCTCAGACACACTCTCAGCCAGGTGAGAGCAGCTCTGAAGTAGGTCAGGTTTCCTGTCAACTGTTGCATAAGTTTAGGAAGCCTGGAGCAGTTTTCCAAACCTCCCAAGGGTGAATCATAACAGCACAAGGAAAGAGAAACAGAAGTAGAAAAGAAACTGTTTTTGCAGCAGTCAAGAGTAATTAAGAAAATTTCAAAATTAAAACTGTTGCAGAAACTCGGGGAGCTGCTCAGTGCTGCTGCCATCCCATGTGCCTGCAGGACTCTGGGGACACAGCACAGAGAGGTGGAACATGCAGCCCAATCCTGCACCACCGACACCTGCAGAACTGGAACTAAAAAGTGAAACACTCAGCAAAGGAAAGGCCACTGCTCTTTCCCTCAGCCTGGTCTCAGAGCAGGCACAGCCCAAGCCCAGTGTCCGTGTGCTGTGACACGGGAGAGCCGTGGGACAGCAGGGAGTGCTCAATTCCAGCACAGGGACAACACATGGCCATTGTGTGACATCAAACAACAGCCCTGGAATTCGCTGAAAGGTTGGACAAACGTGCCAGCACTAACTCAAAGTCTAGAGAGGATAACACAAGCAGAGGTTTACAATTCAGAGGAATAAACCCACAACGGAGCAGTCCTGGAGCATTTTAAATTGAAACAAACCTTTATAATATTAACAAGGACAGTCTCATTGTATATGCAGTATTATACAAAATCTAAGAATGTTTTGCCTGGATAAAATTATGCTTCTTTTTGAGATACCCAAACTCTTTAATTTTCAAAGAACTGCTTTACAAACAGATTTACCTGCCCTTTCTCCCATTCCAGCCAAGCAGGCTGGACTGGGGCAGGCTGGGAGGGGACCAAGAGGCAGAAATGCTGTCTGTGCCAGCCTGGATTGCCCACACACAGCTCGGGGCTCTGCACAAGGAGGTGCCACCTCCAAGGCCTCTGCAGCTGTCCCCCAGCTGTGGGGACACTGCCGTGGAAAGTGATCTCGGGCTGTTTTCATTTTCCAGCATTCCCAAGGGGCATAGCTCAGGCTACTCTCTCCAAGCAGTCAGAAGATGCAGTTTGGAGATGCAGATTTTTGAACTGGGAGAAGGGAGGGGAAGGTGGAATTCCAAAGGGAAAGCCCAGTGCTGTTGTGGGTTTCAGTGGCATGACTGGGTTTGGGATTTATGACAGCCTGACCAGTCAGTCTGGGTCTGTTTTACAGAATCACAGAATGGTTTGGGTTGGAAGAGACTTTAAAGTTATTCCCGTTCCAATCCCCTGCCATGGGGCTTATAAGAAGAATTTTAAAAGGTAACACTAAAACTTCCATGAATATTTTTGCTAGTCTTTAAGATTTTTAATAAGACTTTTTAGTTTTACAATAAGCATTTGATAGATTTATCCTTACTGCGTGCCAATTTTATGTAGAAGCAATCAGCCCAGTCCTTTTTTTTTTTTACTTCAACAGGTTACCCTTGGCTTCAGCCAACCCAGAGATGAAAGTGAGAATTTCATCTATGTCAAAGGCCTTTATCCACAACACAATGTCTTGCTAATTACAAGCAATCTAGTCATCTGCTCATAATTTATGAGTTCCAGCTGGCAGGTGAAATGGGGAAATAGCAGGCTGTGTTTGAGGCTGTTACAACACAGACCAACCCTAAAGCTGGTTAATATTACACCATTTTCATGGAAGCCCTTTGCACGTCACAGACCTGAGCCCAGCCACACAAACACCTGATTCCCAAAATTCCTCACATGGACAGAGAACCTCTACCAAGCCTGTCAGGGCTTTGCCCTCTGCAAACATTTTATATGTGCCACTTCATAAATTATCTTTTCAAGACCATGGAGAAGGGATTCATACACATAAGCTACACTGGAAGGGAATTTATTCCAAACAGTTCTCATTTAGATCAAGCAGAGCAAAAACTGCTGTGAATTACTCCAAGGACAAAACAAAGTTACACCAAGAAAGTAAAAAAAAAAATCCTGAACCACAAAAAGTAACAGCACATGTGCTCTGTGCTCACACCAATTTCAAATTCTCCCTCTCTCCAGCTTATTAAAAGTGTACATAAACACAAGAGCACACCTCAGCCACATGACTGAAGACTAGCACTGTGTCAATAGGGATGTACATGTCTGTTATTGTTAATCCACCACACCAGCTCTGCAGAAACAAATTAAATATTGCTCAAAGACAGCCCTTTGCTTTACCAGCAGTACACTAACCCCAAATTCTCCTGTTACAACACAGATGTGAGTTAGGTATTGGCCCATTATTCACTTTGCATGGCCCTACACAGCCAGCTCAAAGGGCAACTGATCCACTCTTTGGGAATGTTCTACACCCCTCCCAAGGGCTTCTCTCTGGCAACTCCCATTCAGCACCAAACCTGCCACTTCTGCCTCCACCCAGCTGACTTCCCTGTTTGTTACTGTTTTCTGCTTTAACAACTTCCTAATAATCTGTATTAGGCGCCTTCCTTCTCCACCACTGAAACTGCAACCCACACAGAGCCTGACTGAGCTACACCCTCTTGTCTTTAAAGTCTCGTCCAGCAAAACACTTCAGCAAGAAATTAGTTTTCATCAGCAGGACGTAATGGATTCAGTGACTACAGCAGATGTTGAAAATTAAACATACTCCATAGAGTAGTGACAGCATTTGAGTCTGTAATCCTTGTTCACGTACTTATCTAGGCAAAGGAAGCCTGGGACTGCAATGTTTATGCCAATGAATATTTAATTAATTAACTGCAATTCAGACTATCATCCAGCCTAGCTGAGCAGATCACTTATCTGGGAGGTGAGAGACCTGTGTTTACACTCCTGCCCTACATCTTGCAAAAGAGGATTAACAGCCTGGATACAGAGGGAATGGCTCTGCCATTACCAACTCCTACAAAGCCATTATGATCACATACTCGTTCAGGCTGGAAAAATTCACCAAGATCATTGAGACCAACCATTCCCCAGCACTGCCAAGGCCACCACTCGACCATGTCCTCAAGTGCCACACCCACGCATTTTTGAACATTGCCAGGGATGGTGAGTCCACCAATTCCCTGGGCATCGTGTTCCAATGTTTAACCATCCATTCCATGAAGAAATTTTTCCTAATATCCAACCTAAACCTCCACTACCAGAACTTGAGGCTGTTTCCTCTTGTCCTTGTATTAGCACAGCTGCTTGCTCACTTCCCAAGATTTACATGAACCATCCTCGAGAGGAAAGTAGCCCTCAAACTATGCAAATACTGCTTTGAAAGGAATTCAGATCTTGTATTGGTCTTAATCCAGATTCTTACTGACAGGTAAAATAACATGGGAAAGAAAATTCAGTAAGAGTTCATCTTGAAACAAACATACGTTGCCATTTGAGTATAGCAGAGCAATCCTATCGATGCTAATGGCATTCTACTGTATGAGGAAAAAAACAGTTTGAGAATAAATTCCCATCTCCTTGCTGGTTTTGCAGTCAAATCTGTTCTTAAGCTATTGGTTTCTAGTTTTAATATACCAGTTGCATGTGTTAAAATGACATTGAATTCCACGGATACTTCCAAGCCATGCCTTGGACACACACATAACAAACCTGCTGAACTGCACTATGATGACTTTCCAAGCCCGACTCCAACACCTCGGTCGCAGACCTTACTAAGCACCATCGATTCAAAGAGAACTAACAAGCACACAGGCTTCGTGTTCTATTTACACCAGCAGCCCCAAGACAGCAGAGCCGCGCGGCGACATCCCGGCGTGGGAAGGAAACAGCGCCGGCGGCGGGATTGCTCCTGGGCTGTGACAGAACCGGCAAAAACGGCGTTCTGCGCTGAAAGGGTGAAAACGGTGACACCGCGCTGGGGAGACACGGGTGACACCGCGCCGGGGCCGCTGCCAGCGACCGCATCCCTGCCCGGGGACAGCCCGGTGAGGCTGGGGACGGCGGGGAGCGGCCACAGCGGCTTTTCCACAGGGAGAAATGAGCGGGGCGAGCGGAGGGGCCGGGCCTGGACCCGTCCCACCCCGGGGGAGCCCGCCCCGACCCTGAGACCCTCCGTCCCGCCGGGAGCACCCGCAGCTTCTGAGGCCGGTCTCCGGCTTCGACGATGCCTCATCCCGGGCGGGAGCTGGGATCCCGGTCCGGGAGCAGCCCCGAGGGGCCGGGCGGGAGCTGGGATCCCGGTCCGGGAGCAGCCCCG
>JANPWX010019244.1:407766-511219 GCA_024734555.1 Trochalopteron elliotii
TCCAGGCATCCCAGTGCCCCCACTTTGTTCCTATTAACCCTGGGCTGCCTGGGTCGGGCTGTGCTGATGGTGGGACAGCACCTTTTAGAGGGAGTCAAAGCAGGGTGTCCCTCTCCTCCTTACAAAGGCTGGGACAGCCTGGCTGCAGGGCTCTGCTCTCGTACCAGCTAAAGCTGAGCACCAGGAATTGCCATGAAGATGATGCAAGGCATTCTCAGAGAAGAGAGCAGATGTCTGGGACTTGCTGTTCAAATCACAAGTACATCACTGGGTTTTGAAAACAGCTCTGTTCAGAAATGTGTGTTTATAGCAAAAAATTATTCAGGGTGGTCACAGCCCACTTTGTGCAGGTCAGGCTTTGTGGCCCTGCCTGGCACCAGCAGATCCTGCTCTCTGGGGTCCAGGCTGGGGCAGAGGGGATTTAGGGGAGCAGCAGGAGCTGAGGGGGTGGGGGAAACAACAGATGAGCACTGAGCAAAGGTCTGGCCAGGGAACACCCAACGAGTTTTGGAGTGTTGGCTCTGCAGCACCTGGAGCCCCTTCTGCCACCCCTCCACAGCAATTTCAGGGTAGAGGCTGCTGGGAGAAAGGATGGCAGGTTGGTTTGGTACTGCCTGATCCTTTGCCCTTGTGGTTCGTGGCCTGCAATGACAACATGCTCTACTTCCCACAAGAAGAAAATACAAAAGGTATTATATATATAATATTTTATATAATATAAATTATATACATGAGGTGAAATACCTTGAATTGTTTTAGGGCAGCACTCATTGGCTGTCCAGTCCCACTCTGGAGCAGCAAGGGGCTGCTCAGAGCCCATCATTCCCACCGTCCCTTACAAGCATTCCTGTGTGCTCACCCACAATGGCTTTTTATCTGCTGTATCATTTTATATTTGACTTAGAAATGTATTTTAACAAGGTGCCTTGTGATCCATACCCAGCAGGATTGGATCGGAACTGCTTCTTGTGTGGTTTCAGAATTATAACTCTCCTTTTACATTCAGTGCTAAGAAAATTCAGTCAGCAGAAAGGATTGAACAGAGTTTAGGTTATGATTTAAAGACTCACTTACCTTGCTGGCACTAGCTCATGATAAGAGCATAAAGAGTGAGAGAAAGCTCTCTTACCCCATTAATATGTTCCTTATAATAAATTGTGATATCGGTTGTAGTTTATACACTTAAAAAATAAATGCAAATCCCTGGAATGTGAAAAAAAATTTCTAGATTTAAAAATTGCATTTATTGATTGGTAGCTACAATGATTTATAATCTAAAATTGTCAAGGAACATGCAAATACACTTCTACTTTTGCTGTGCCATCAGAGAGGAAAAATCATCTTTGTATTATAGTATAACAGCAGTACATGAAGTACCAAAACAGAATAAATGACTTTGTTTTTTAAGGACACTGGGTTTGTGATGCTCTCAGTATTTTCTACGCAAAAGCTACTCAAAAGATTGTATTTCATGGTATGAAATGAAATAGTACAGTGCTCCACTTACCCTGAAGCAGAAGGCACTCCTTTGTTCTAACCATTTTCCTGTTTGAATTGTTGAGGATATTTAACAGTTACTTTACTTTGTTTCAGATAATTAATACTATTCACAAGATTGGTGATCAAGCAAAAAAAAACCCTCATTGTACAACTTTCCTCCTACCCATTAAAGACCTTATTCAGCATGTTAAGGAGTAAATGCCTCAGCTGAATGAAATACTGCCAGTTATCACTTACCAAATATCAGTTGCAAAAAACCCCATTCAGAACAGAACATTGCATGATAAACATAACATTTTAAGGCTTAGTACAAAATGAAAAGATGATGCTAAACTTTCCTCCTGACACTGCAAAAGTCCTATGAGCCCCAGCAGTGATATCTGTGTTATGCTGCCAGTTCTAATTTACAGTTCAGGGATGCTGGAAGGGAGCTGATAAAGGAAAGGGCCTGCAGACATGTGGAACACAGGGAGCAGCTGATCTGTGAGTTAAACACTCTGCAGCTCCACGCCAAGGAAAGATATTACATTCATTATGACCAAAGAGCAGGAAACCAGTTCAATTCCAAAGCAACAATTTGCATTTCCCTCTCCTGGGCAGACTGCCTGAGGAACAATGCTCCTTATTAAGGGAGATAAAGGAGCTGTGCTTGTGGCACACTAAAATAAATGTTGGTGTACCTTGGTGTTTTTGGGGAGAGCAAGACAGGGATTTGGGGATTTGTCTTTGCTATTACTTGTACCTGACAAAAAATGTGTTTTAGAAAGAACTGGTCTGTCTTTGAAGAAAATCTGAGATCATTAAGCATGTAGCACAGAAAAGTGGTTAGAATATAAAACTACTAGAAGTGAGTGAGTAAGTTCTTAACATCCATAAATAAAATCTGCTATAGATTTTAGAGACTGTTTTTCTACCTAAAAACCTCTCAAGATGAAAGAATGTCTTAAGATATACTTAACTGCTGATGGATCATCATTTCCATTATTCAGCTGCTATGAAATTTCTGTGGCTGAGGATGAAGGATGATTGAGATTTTAAATAACAAGCGTACAGTTCTTTGGTCAATATGTATCACAGGCGTACAGAGACTGGAGCAAAACATCTGAATATCTGAGGAATCTGGGCACAGAAACTGGAATAGGGATATTTTAACCTGCTTCTACTTCTAGACCATTAGTAACTACTAGATTTTAACTACACACTGCTATTGCTGCTGTTGTAGCAGCTGAAGAGGGTGACTGAAATGCCTTGTCCCATGTTGGGATCTACAGAGCTTCTCTTCTACATCATATTATTTGTCTATATATAGCATATATTACATCTTTCTGTCATGAAATTTGGGGTTTTTTTCATAGTTTCTCTCTCTTGGAGTGACCTTAGTTTTGATATATTCCTACAATTTACACCTGAAATTTCAATTTTCTGTGAGTACAGTTTATGCTGTTTGTCTTAATGCAACATGGAAGAGTTTTCAGGTTGTGGTTGCATTTAGCAAGCTTTTGGTTTTGCTGAGGTAAAACATTGCGCAGAATTTATTTTTGAAAAAAAAATATTCATTTTGAGCCTTTTCCACTTCTGAGAAAGCTTCCATTTCTGACTTGTCTATTACCAGGCAGGTAGAGAGCAAGAAACCAACTTGATAATCCTTTTTTTTTTTTTTTTCCTATAAAAATGTGTAAGATCAATAGTTGCTTCTCTGGGATTTCAGAACCAGAGCTCCTGACAATCCTCCCACATCTGTTTCATCAGCTGATTAAAATGCAGATCTCTGAGGAGGCAACACATTTTTGGATGCTGGGCGTTCCTCTACCCAGCTCATTATTAAGAGAACAACTTTATGCACCATCAGCAACTTGGCAGTGTAAACATGAAACAGTTCTTTTAAATGGGACTTGGTGTTTTGTTTATGAGAACTTCCATTTACTGGGAGGCTTTATGGATTTTATCACCCATTTGAGCATAAAAGTTTTCGTTATCTTATAAAACCTTTTAGCACAAGAAAGAATTCAGACAGGAGCCTGATGTAAAGTGATGAATATCTGGTTTCCTGATTGTGTTGTATGATTTTTGGTGGTTTGGATTTTTTTCTTTTAAGCCACCTGACAAGTTCTAACTTATACTTCCAAAAGTGAGATCCTTGTGCTGATAGGGACAGCGTGTGCTGTTGCACTTAATTTTATAACTACTTTTTATTTATGTTTCAAGTTGGAAAAGAGTTAAAGTCAAAACATTCCAGTCGAATGTGTATTTTGATTTTATTTTTCATTTCACGATTAGAACAGTTGTAGTTTAAACCCACAGCTGCTGGATTTTTTGATGAAGAAATTTTGTTTTGACACATCTCCACTGTCTAGTCTCTGACTTGCTTTGCTCTGCCAGCATAGCAACTGTTCTGCCCCCGAACTAGAATATAAGAATTAATTGTACCCCAGTAAAGCTAACCCTGTACAATGCAGCTGGCAAAACCAGTCACTGCCCCAAGCCAGCAAAACTTACAGCACCCAGTTTTAGGAAGCACTAAAGTTTTAGGAAGCAAGTTTTTTTCCTTCAGTGTCTCACCCTTATTGGCACTCCAGGAATCATGCTGGTGCACAGTGGGGTAACACACAGCTCACAATTTTGGGGCTTATTGTCACTGACTCAAAGCACTTCCTAGTTTTAACCACTTCATCAGATTACTCTTTTCTCAACTATAAATTCCCTCCTGGATCAGACAGCCACATGCAGTTGGGTTGTAAATGGTGTTTTAAAACACCCTATAGATATGGAGGGTTACTTGTTTATAATGAACAAGGTTATACTTTGCACCTTCCTCCCAGGTAGGTCTTTACACTGACACAGTCTGTATAAAGCTCCAGAATGAGAACAAAGTCCATGGAGCAGTGAGAGATTAAAGAGTCTTGGCTTTCACTAATTGCCTCCTGTTTCCTCATTTACAGAAGCTTAGCAAATGAGTGGTTTCCAGTCATCTCTGGGTATTGGCTGCTCTAAGGAAGCAGCACTTGGAAGGGGTTCCCTGTTGTGGGACTGCTGATGATGTACCCAGGTATGTGAGTCCCCATGTGCACAATACCAACATTCCATGTGTTATTGCAATCCACATTACCTGGTGCTTTTATGTTTGCATCAGATTATTTACTTTTTCCTTCAACATTTTTCCACTTCACCAAGATGCCACCCGATTGTGTTTCCTACATTACCTCATTCACACACTGGTAATGCTTCATCTTTCCTTCTCTCCTTTCTGCTGTCTGGTTCACACATAATTGTTCTTTTACTATATTTACTATTCTTTTATTGGTTTTATCTGTGCATTATTATATTTGTCAAGAAAAAAATTCACTTGCATAATTTGTCAGGTATACACACACTAAACAGGCAGCTCACCACCACAGAGACTTTAAGCTTCTCTCTGCCTGATGTGTTATTGCTGCATTAGTTCAGTTCTAAAGAATCTGCTTTAACACTCAGTTTCTTTTGTCCTGAAACAATGGAAAAACAAAACCCCTTCCTACGAACTGCTCAGGCATCAGCACCTTCTGGAGCTTGTTGGTGAAGTGTCGGCTCCCTTCTCCCTGAAGCACACTTTGCTGTTCGGAAAGACACATTTTCCATCTCAATTTATCTTGAGATGAATTATTTTGTTATTAACCAGGAGTTAAGCTGCTTCACTTGAGATGTTAGACCCTTGTTCTCTCCATCCTGCTGTTTGGAGCAGTGCTGAAAAGGTGAGGAGGTGTCCCCAGACCTGTGCATGGCCCTGACTGAGGGCAGCTGAAATTTGCAGCAATGGTGCAAAGTCACTTCCATCCCTGACCCTCAGAAACCAGAGAAACATCTTGGAATATTCATCAACACCCACTTCTTTACTCTGTGTGGCTGTTAGACCAGGGAACAAGTGGGATCTTCAGCCATAAATGTGTTCAGGCTTTAAGACAAATTAAGAGAGGCTTAAAAACTTGCAGCTTGAAGGAGGCTGTTTTAAGACTGCCCTGTTTGCATAAAATCTTACAGGCAACATGAGATATTTGGGAATATCTGGAGGTGAGAATGGTTGTTACTTGAGACATGGCTGTAGATGATCAACTTGAAACATTTTTACTTCCTTTGCAAGGGAGGTATTGCTCTTCCATGCTTTCATACCACCTGAAAAACAAGATATGTTATTTTAAGATATGAATTTTGGAAAATTTTTCCCCTAAATTAAAACCGGAAAGATAAATTAGAAGTGGCATGTTTCAGACACTAGGTCTGCCCCTGGGGATAGTCTTTGCCATACCTGGTACAAATTCCCTTATCAGCTCTTAAAGCTACTGGTAAAAATCTATAATAATAATAATAATAATAGTAATAATAATAATAACAACAACAACAACAACAACAACAACAACAAGAACTGTATCATAAAATATATTCCGCTGTTCCATGCAGCCCAATTTCTCTGTCTCTGAGGAAGATTATCCACAGAGCAGGATGAAAGCATTTCACACCACAGAACACAGGGCTAAAATAAACTCAGTGTAATAGAAAAAGGCATGTGCTTTACAGACATTGAGAGTGAAGAGCGAGAACTCTGTTCCTCACAAGCTACTAATTCCCTGGTCAGTGCAGTTTAGACTATCACTCCCAGAACTCAAAAATTGCCTCGTTATTTTAATTGCAAGTCAGCTGCCAACCCAAGTGATCAGTCAGAAAGGCACAGGAGAACCTTCTACCTGTGGCCAAAGCAGAGGGTGACACCAGGAGCCCTTCCTAAATGATCCAGCAGCCCCTCAATCCATCCACCCATCAGTGCTGTTCCAGAGACATGGCTGGGCTGTGAGTATCCAGCCTGTAGTTTTAGGAGCTGGGAAGAGTTCTGGAAAATCATCAACTATCAATATTAAGTTTTTCTAATGACAGGAGCAGAAGAAAGAATACTCTTCAAGCAGGAAGACAGGTTCAAACCAGTTCTGCAGGAAGCGTCACGCACCGAAGATCAAGAAGAATGCTAATGTGCAGTCATTGAACAGAATAGGAGCCAAAACTTGATATAAGGCACGTAATGAATAATGCTATACAATCAGCTTCTCTACACCCACAGCCTCTCTAAATTTATAAGCCATACATGCCATTGGATGGAATTTAAATGCATTTCCCTTCATCGAAGGGTACCATCCAATCTGCTCTAACACAGGACCATATTGGGACTGAGCAGACCATTCTGTTTGTTAGAAACCCACCAGAATGTGCTGGTATTTATATCTCATAAAAGCTGTTCAGTAAACACAGTACAAAGACCTCTGATTTCACTGAATGCATAAACACGTGCAAAGAATTTCATTCTAGGATTCAAACACAAGAGAGCTCTCTGTCAAATGAGTTTAACCATCGTTCCCCATCCCAGGGAATTAAACACCTTTCCACTTGGAAAAACTGTCCTGGCTTCACTGATTAGAGTTTCTGAGTTGAAATTAGAAACTCTGAATTTGCCTATGACAGTTATTTCAAAGGAAAAATGCAGTATTAGAGACAACAGTTTGTTTTGTTGGGTTTTTTTCTCCAACATCCTGATATCTTCTCTGTCCTTTCACATTTCTGTGTGGACTTACAATTGTTGGTGTATTCTTATGGATGTGACAGCTCAAACCTGTAAGAGTGACTGCTATAATTTCATTTTTATTGTAAAGATTCTTTGTCAGTCTTGGGAAAAAATGAAAGAGAAGGGACTACAAAGCCCCATGACAATCTCTGCCCTGTACAATTGCTAAATCTGCTTCTCCGAGCCACACAAACTGAACTGTTATAATAAACCAATAAACCAAGACAGTAAAAGCAAGTCAGGGTCATAACTCCTGCCTTTACAAGGAAAGGAAAGGAATCTCTGAGGCTGAATAGGAACGAGGCACACTTCATTTCTGTTCCTGATTCATTCACAATGCAAGCTAGAAGGATCTTGAGGGATCAGCTACACCTAAATGCATCTTCAGGTTTGTCAGTCCCTTTCTAGCAACAGCAGTACCTCTGTAGGCAATCCCCTCCATGGCTTGTTGTCATTGGTTCCCCTAAGATTATCTTTAAATTTCCCTTGCTGCCTTTTAAGACTGTTATTTCTAGAGCTGCCTGTGGTGAACAGAGGGAAAAATGCTATTTCCTTTCACAGGTTGAAGACTGTAAGATATCACATTTAATGATCTCAAAGACATTTCCACTGAAAAAAATCAAACCAAAAGAGACTCTCTGGAAATACCTGACAGAAGGAGAAATCAGCTCTCTTGGCAGGCTCTTACTCTCTGGGCAAACCAAACACACACTGTTAGAATTAGGGTTGCAAAACTACTCCAAAGAATCCCCAAATCTCTTCACTTAGCCTGGAAGGTGTTTGGGTTTGGCCAAGGAGTTACAAAGTGCCCTTAGGCCAGGCAGAGTGTTTGAGAGCTGATGGCAGAGCCAGGTGATCTGGTTCCCTGGATGCTCCCTTCCTGCGGGACAGACCTTCCCGGGAATGGTAAACCAGGAACCAGCAGGAGCCTCATCACAGCATTAAAACAGAGTGCTTTACTCAGCTTCAGTCTGCAAAATGGGAAAGAGTGGGAAATTTCAGATTTAGGATTCAAAACCTTCACAGAATCCCAGAATGGTTTGGGTTGGAAGGAACCCTAAAGCTCATCCCATCCCACCCCTGCCATGGGCAGGGACACCTTCCACTACCCCAGGTTGCTCCAAGCCCTGTCCAGCCTGGCCTTGGACACTTCCAGGGATGGGGCAGCCACAGCTTCTCTGCAAACAAATGATCCTCAGGGTATCATGATTACTTTTACAATTATTTCAGAAGGATTTTGTTGCAGGATACAGAGTTGATTACCTCAAATCTGTGTGTGTAATAATCTTGCACTGTAATTCAAACCCACAGCATCGTTGTTATGATGGCAGATTTTACTCTGTGTAGTCCTTGTAGACAAACAATAAAATATAATGTTGAGAATCTTCAGCTTTTTTTCTAAATTTTCCCAAATATTAATTATGATCTGTGTTCTGTACCTTACTTCTCTCACAGAGATCAATTTTGTATTATAGTTTCTAGAAGTTGCCTGGTTCTGGGATTCTTAAAATATGAACATTTGAAAAGAAATCTTGAATTTGGTGTAGCTTTGTCACTACTCATTGAACCAATGACAGAACAGAATATAATGCAAAGGGAAAGTGGGTCATCTGACAGAAATTACCAGAAAGGTATTTATAGAGGAAAGTATATAATATTTACAAAATAAAATAATATTCCTCATAAGTGATCTGGCTACTTTGAATAAAATATTTGTATGCAGTTTAGTTTAATAATTCAAGTGTTTACATTCTGGTAACACTAGAACAACAGAATGGACCAAGATTTCAACTTTCTTTCTTGACTAGAGCACAGATGCATTTCAGAATCATCTTAGTTCAGTGCATTGGGAAAGGTAAGTGACAAGACAACTTCACAGTGGCTCAGACTCAGAAAATTTTGGTTTGTTACCTTGGTGTTGTTTTGAGTCGATGGCAACAAACCTCAGTCTTGTGCAAGTATTTCAGAGAGAGAATTATGGGTATAATTCAGGAATAAGGTGCTTTGTAGGGTGGAGTTAAACTTCAAAGGCG
The DNA here is from genome assembly GCA_024734555.1 of Trochalopteron elliotii. NCBI lineage: Eukaryota > Metazoa > Chordata > Aves > Passeriformes > Leiothrichidae > Trochalopteron > Trochalopteron elliotii. The sequence continues at coordinate 416,881 of JANPWX010019244.1, forward strand.
GTGAAATAAAGGCCACTCATCACTACACCTCACAGCTGTCCTTCTATTGTAATTAAATAGCACATTAATTGCCAAGTGTTATGACACTTAATCAGCTATATAAAATAATAATAGGAATAAAAATGATAAACATCTTCACCAAACTTATTATGAGAACAAGCTGAGATCCCATGCCCAGTATCTCTAAAAGTTCTTCCAGACAAGTCGTTCCAGAGTGTCAGTACTGTCCAAAATATTTTCTTGGAACGTATCCTGATAAATTTCATTCTTTAATGAGAATCTTTGCAAAAAATCCCACGGTTCCTACTCACCAAAGGAAACAACAGCTATCCTCTGCCATTGTATTGGACCTATTTATCCCTATAAAGATGTGAAATAGTTTTGTTTTTCTTTTTAGTCAGAACACATTCATGAAATTTGTCATTTTGCACCATGTTACAGAGGACTGGCCAAGTGAAGGGATGGCAAATGGTTCATCACAGGGCATGAATAATATTGCAGCTGCAGACCTCAGATAAGATTCTTGACTTTTATTCTCTGATTTTTACACCACTTTCCTCTCCCAGGTAAGAAAGTGGATTAGATATATCCATTCCTTTCTTTTGTAGCACAGGAATACACAAACTGTCCTTCAATAAATGGATGTTTTAAACCTTATCCTCCAGGCCTTTGGAGAAAACATGGAAACAAAAAAAATATGACAGAAATGTAAAAAAATCAAAAATAAAAACCCTACCAGAAAAAAACCCAAAATCCAACTAACAAAAAACCCACCAAAAAAAACCAAACCAAACCAAACAAACAACAACAAAAAAAAAAACCTCCAAAAAACCACAACACAAAACCAACCCAAAATTTAAAAAGTGCATGTTTTGAAATATTTAGGGTGAAAAATAAAAGATTAGTCAATGGACCTCAGTTCTTCCTGCAGGTTTCATACCTTCTCCTTGTGCATTCCCAGTTCTTACAGCTTAGGCAATTCTTACAGCTGGTTATTTGAAGCAAATTCCTTTTGTTGTGAGGTTTTGCCTGTTTGGTTTTGAGCGAGCCACTTCCAGCAAGCACCAAAACCACCAGTGAAATCCTTGTTGCTGGTTAGGAAAACCTTCCTGGGCTATTATGAAGGGCTCTTGTGAAAGGAAGGTGCCCGTTATGTTCCAGCCACATTTCACATGGATAAAAAACAGGAGTGGAGAAGGAAAATTAGAAGGAATCATCAGTTTTGAATGCAGGGATACAATGTCAGCCAGTGCCTGGATTCCTGGAGCCACCCTGCCAGGGAGAAAATTCCCTCTCAGGATAAAGGGAAGGAATGCAGTCACGAGGAGCCACAGGTATCTCCCAGCTTGGTTCATGTAACCACCCAAAAATGCTCCTGCATGTTCTGCAGACATTCCATCCCTCCCCTGACACATCCCCTCAGGAACACTGCCTGGTAGCAAGAAGGAGCCTCCACAAAAAAAAAAAAGAGATTCTTTTTCAATTATTTTAAAGAACAGCCAATTAACCTCCCTTTAAATCACATATTTGTGCCAAAAAGTGACAGTAAGGAATTTTCTTGTGAACTTGGCCTTATCATCAAGACTATTAATTTGGCAAAACAATTACTTCCAACCACTTCCTAAGACTCCCCAACTGACTGATTTTTTCTTGTGTTCTCATCTACATAGCAGCCAAATGGGAGTCCTACCAGCAAGAGCATTTTTACTGGATGTTATGTGCCCATTCCCACACTTTGCACTGGTGCTATATTTGTTATTTAGAACAAGCCCAGATTGTTCCTGGAACTGTGCCTATAGAAACTCCTGCTGTAATGTGTTTATATGATCTATAATTACAGGCAAGCTGCAACCTGTCCACAGCCACTGCAGAACAAGCTGCACTATCTAACACATGAGCCAGTCCCTGGATTAACTATTCCATCTGATAAACTCCCTCTCTTCAGCACCTAATGCCAGAGAAGCTAAAAGAACACGGGTTGCATTTTTGAGATGGCCAATATATAATATTCCAATATAGAACATTCCAACCCAGTTAAAAGACATTCAAAACTACCAAATTCTCCCCAGAGCAGTGGGGATGTCAAGGCACCAGGCTGAAGATTAGGCCAAGATTAGTTAATGTCAGGCCTTTGCTTTTAAAAATACTTGTCAAAAACCACAAATAAGATGTAGGAACAACCATGGTCCCCACCTGCCAACAGAGCTTCATGGAGCTAAGCCTGTGTACACAAACAAAAACTGTAAAACATCATTATAATCCTAGCAAACAACAGATTATAACAGGTCTTGATCTAAATACTGAGTCAAGATAAATAAATACGACAGTCTTAGTACCTGTAAGGAGAAAAATCTTTATAGAAATAACATTTTAGTTAAAGAGAAGAGTGGAGCTGCAAGGTTCAATTATTTGAATTATTTTGATATAGTTCACATATAGACCTTAATACCTTTTCACACCCAATATTTTATATTTTTCTGACACCAAGTATTTTCTCAATAAAAATTGTAAATACATGCAAGTAAATTTCTGTTCATTCATTCTGACTCAAGGCAGCAAGTTATCAAGAAGAATTTTTAAATAATCTTAATACTTACAAATGCTTTTAATCCCTTCTATTAAATACCTCTTTCATATGTGATGCCTGAGACAGATTTATAAAACCTTGCTTTGGTCGTATCTGATCTTTTGCTTGCATGCCATTGTCTAACCTGTTGCTCTCTGTACACCATCACAACACAGATATCTAACAGGGATCCTGATTGTATTTTTGGATATTCATTCCCATTAACAGAGGGAGAAGATGACATGGAAATCATTGCATCCAAAGTGCAGAAGGACAGGCAGGGCAGGGGCTGGTGGTGCAGTTTGGCATTTTATGTTTTTTCTTTCTTTACAAATTTTATTTTGAGTGAAATCCAAGCCTAAAAGATGAAATTTGCAGTTATGAAATGGATGTGGCCAAAGGACCACCAGCACAGCCGGTCTCACTGAAATGAGATGCAGATGGCAGAAATCTTGCAGCAGCAATCTTACAAAATTTGATAGGAAAATTGCACAATCTGCCTTATCAACTCACCAAGGGCACTCCTGCACATGTGGGGAAACAACTTCTGCTCTCTCATATCTGACAATTCCCAATTTGTAACTCCAGCAGTAGTTTTTTTTTTTTTTAATGTGAATTAAATATTATTTTGTTGTTTTAGTGTTGCTCTATACTTATAATTGAGTGCAAGAAATAATTACACAGCATTTTGCTATGGACTTCCCCATCGTGTTTTGTGTTTTCTATTGCATCATGACATTATTAAAGATTATATAAGAAGTTACCATGGGCTGGAACCTCTGTCACAGTGGAAGAAGCAGGAAGCAGAGAAGTAAAGACCTTCCTGAGGTCACTGGGATTAAAAGGGCATTACAGACAGGTCTGACATTTAATCTCCCACAGGGAAATTCCCAAAGAATTGTACTTCAACACCTCAGTTCTGAACTCTTACAGCTCCAGCTGTCCCTTCCCAACTCCCTGCAGATACACAAAATCACACAATGTTTTTGTCAGGAAAGTAACTCCACTGTAGACCTAATTTTGTTTTTTCTAATTGTGGTTTCCTACAGCTGCCTGGTGCTCCTTTGAAGGAAGTCTGTCTTGTATGTAATATTAATGACATTTGAATCAATATAGGAAGTATAATGCATGTCATTTCCACTAGAGAATATTTTTTAATTACAAATACGTCCAATTATCTCTTAATGGCAGGAATTCATGTTTACAAACATGGTTAATACTGTATATTTAATACATCTGGGTTTATTCTAAACATTATTAAGAGCTCAATATATGAATTCTTATAAGCCATTCCTACACAAAACCCCACTATCTGAGTGTGCCAGACCCATCATGGCAAGACAGTGAAGATTGTCAGCTGATAGGAAAATGTGTTTATAGGTGTTCAGGCTTTTTTTCTCTCTGGTTCTGTTATAAATTTTAGGTTATCCAAGGTGAACCATCTCTACCTCCTGCTTGCACTGTCCTGCAGAATTCCAAGTCCTTGTAGTGAACAATCCCTTCTCACGTCAAAGGCTCCAGGCAAAGCTCATCCAGCTCATCCCAGTAGCTTCAGCTGGGGGACTTTTGATGTCCCTTTTGCTATGATGTGTAAATACCTGAATATAAATGTATAGATGTGTGAATATGGAGTTATAAAATAGATTAGGCAAATTATTTTCTGCAATATTCCTTTCTCTCCCCTTACCACCTCCAGAGTGTGATCCTCTCACGCAGTTTTCTGGGAGTTCTCAGATCCAGGGGGGACCTCAGTCACAGGGCAGTAAATACAGAGTAACTGCCCTGGACTTAATGGAATTACTCCCCTCAGAAAACCATAAGTGAAGACTTTTTCCCTTCTCATTTACAGTGGAAACTGAATTTCACTGATCCGGTGAAGACGGGGAACCGTTTCTGATTAGATTTTACACCAGGAACACGAGTGCTGTGTCCTCCTGGTCTACGCAGAGTCATGAACACTAAACTAGAGTTGATAAAAGTGCTGCAGGAACCAGAACCCAAGCACAAATCCCACCTCCCTCCTTCCTACACCCCAGCAGCTCAGCAGTACCAAAGCTATCCTGAATTCTTGGAATAATTGTGCTGACACATTGGGCTCCCAGGGACAGTGAGCACTGGCCCTTTGTGTGGAGGCACATTTAGATAGAGACAAGGTCATTGAAGAGAATTCTGCTTATGAACATGGCTGCTCCTTTGAGTCAACCAATTTTTTAATTATGTGTTACTCTTCAGGTGGAATTTTGGATGTTATTTTCTTTGATATCTTTATGAGTCATGCTTCGGTTAAGCAAAGCAAGCTTCAATTTGCTAATGCAAGTGTGTACAAATTTGAAACTGGTTAGGTTGGGTGTGTCTGCCTATAGAAACACACATTTTCTTATCGTTTTCAATGAATGTTACTGATGCGAAATTATATGGCTACATCTTAGCTGAATTTAAGTATTTCATAGTTTGAATACCATTCTTTCAAAGTTAATTGAGCTGGGTAATTGCTGAGGTTCTGAAGAGGAAAACTGCATTAATTGTGAAAAAAACCTGTGAGCAAGAAGTCATCTATCTTGATCAGGTCACAGGGGTTATACAACCAGTTGGCATCACCTCACATCTGCTGTGCATGCAGGCCAGTTTCCCCCACACAGCCTGTGGAAAACAGGGGACAAATGGAATGGTTTCTCATTGAGAAAATGAAGAAATCATTCTTTTTGTTTTCCTTTCTGGCCGTAGCCCATTGTTTGCAAAGCTTGAAGCAAGCCTGCTCCCTCTTCACCCTTCTGCAAAGACAGAGGGGAGCAGAGCCCAGAGCTCATTCCTGCTCTGATGGGAGCATTCCCAGCATCATCAGCCGGGATGCACAGTCCCTTTCACGTGGAGATCATGGTCCAAGCCAGACAAACTCAGCGGTGGGAGAAGCGCTGCCCATGGCTCTGCTCTCCCATCTGTGCTCCTGGGCTTTGGAGAAGATGCTCCCACCCTGGCAGGAGGGGCCTGTGCAGAGCAAGAGGAACTGCTCTGGTTCTGCTCCCAGACAAGCAAGGCACCAGCAAGACCCAAAAGATGGGAAGGAAAAAGCTGGTTTGATCCAAGCCCTCTGTGTAATCCTCCCACCCTCCCCTCCCAGCTGAGAGCACCATTCCCAGCTCATGCTGCTGTGGTCAGCAGGAAAAAATTATAACATTATGAAAAACAAATTCAAGACTTCTTGAGGAATCTTACCAACATGCTGGGACTTTCGGGGAAAACTGCAAAAATACAGTTGGCATTTAAACTTAAATGCACTCTCTCTGGTGCATTTTCTGGTAGTGTAGAAGTCCTGAATTATCACACACCTGCAGTGTGTTGTAAGAGAAAAACAAGGCTTACAAATCAATGTTTCAATGTACTAATTCACTGCTTTGCAGTATAGTTTGTTTATTATTTGCAAATGTACAAATATGTGAAAATTAATTGTACCATTTGCTTTCTCAAAATAAATATGTTTTTTCATCTACCAATCCAAATGTTTCCAAAGAACTGAGTGATTAATATCATCTCTAAAACTGTGATTATGTCAATAAACATAAAGCAAGATATTGGACTAAGTATGACTCCAACTGCGAGTGATTTATAGTGATAAAAATACACAGATGCCATCTGTACCAACAGAAGAACACTCGTCAAAAATTTGTCTTCTGGTAACACTTCTCTCTCATTTATACCGACACGAGCACTATTTCTTTTCCAATGGTACTGACAGTAAAATATGGCCACTTTTTCAAGTGAGTAACCTACCAGCAGGAGAAATACACTGAAAACTATGAATTAAACTATTTCTTTGACTCACTCAAGGCCTCCAGGATGTATCATTGAATGCTCACCAAGTACTAAACCCAGTTTTCCAGCTTAGCTCTGCTAACTCCCTAGCTGCTTCCCCATTAAGAGGGTTTTGGGGGGATAACACTCCTTACCTTTTGCAGACAAAATCAAAACAAAACAAAACAAAGCAAAACAAAACAACCTCAACCAAAATGACAAAAGCTTTATGTTCAGGAGACAGTCTAAGTCATTAGTCTGCATGTCTGATGCTTGCCAGCATCTTTGCCAGTTCAGCATTAAGCAAGAGGGCCATGGGGTATGCACTGGGGAAACCAGGGCAGGCAGTGAGCTCTCCATGATAAATATCAATCAACTTCAAATGCTGACAGAGACATCAAAAGAAAAGGAGGATTTAAATAGAATCTGCACACAGAGAGCTTCCAGTAGGGGCAGTTGCAGAAACAAAGATACAATGCCCAAAGCATTATTAATTTCTAATCATTCACCTGATACTGAGAGTTTGAGGTGGTGAGAGGTTATGTCATTATTATCATTTATTACCAGGTGTGATAAACTCATGACAGGTGCAGGGGAGGATCTGGCTGGGTCCTGCCCTGACTCAGACTGTCCCTGCATGTCCAGGGGAAGGGAGATTACAAACACCCACAGACTTTCAGAAATATTTTTCACTAGCTGTGGCCTCAAGTGTGTCTGCCTTGGCTTCTAAAATATGGCAAGAATGTAAATTAAAGTGCAAAGTAAAGCTGTATTTATTTCTGATTTTTGTTTTGTCACTGTGCTTCCACCCCCACTTCTGTCAGTGCTCCAACCCCGCAAAATTTCCTTTGTATCAGAAGATGACAGATTTAGCTCCTGAACACTTCGAGCTACTTTGCTTGCTGAAATTTAGGAAAACAGAACAGCTGTCATTCAAGCATACTTTGCAAGTAGCAAGCCTGTTCACTTTCTAATGTTTACTCCCTAAAAATCAACACTTAAATGACATGTTCTACTGACATCACAAACCCCACACTCCGATCTGACAGACGTGTGGAACAAACATGTGCCAGGGCCTGGGGTTCCAGAGTTCCCACACAGCTGATGTTGGGGATATGTGTCATCACTTTTTCCTTGCTGCTTTGAACTGTGCAGGGTTTTTTGGTTTAGTGGTCACTCTTGGTCAGGTTACAATTTTGCCTTCTTGGAGTGAAGACTTGAGGATAATTCCACCTGGAGCAATCCAGTGCACAGACACAGGGATGGATAAGGAGCAACTTGCCACAAGCTGAATGGCTGAAGCTGCTTATTTCATGTAGATTTTATGGTTCTGGTGTCCTTCAGAACCATACCAAGGTGCTACACTCAAATCTGAGATAGTTTTCTTCTTAACAAGCTGTGAGATCAAGAAGCCTCCCCTGGGCAGTGAGCATTTGTTCATGAGCTCACTCGTTCATGATTTCACATCATGGTCCTCACTAAATCTTATAAAATGAAGTGCGCTGAAAGCCACACATAATCTCATTTATCAGGGGCTAGGGAAAGACACAGTTAAATCTCAGTTCTTGATAGCTTTTCCTCTAAGAGACCAACCAGTTTTTACATTCCATAGAACTATCACAGAAATGAAGAATAAATTCACTGACTACACACTAGACAACCCCCAGCAGTTCAGTTTCCATCATTTAACCCTTGCTACTCATTCTAGGGGGCAGATTTTTAATTCCAGCTTTGATGCTGCTCTGCTCATTAGCAGATTTTCCATAGCAGCCAAATGCCATTTATGCGCCAGCAAGACATGCAAAAGTAGGTGATCTGAAATTTTTTTCCCTAATGACATTTTTTTTCTAGATGCAAATAAAAATTGTGTCTGAACGTGTATCTGTATAATGCACTTACATGGCTTGATACAAACAGACACAATAAATCCAATCCTAAATTAAATTCCAAGAAAATATACTCCTGGTATTTAATATCCCTTGTTCACCTGTCAGCAACCAGCATCATGGGCATTTGTCTGCTGGTTTTAAGACAAAATGGTGTAATGTTCATTCTAAAGCAGTAAATATTCACTCTTGGCATGACTGACTGTGGATTTTTACTAAAGTTAATGCAAAAAAATCCCAGGAAGCAGTAGACATTTTTCTATTAATGTGCCTATAAATATGTACTACTAATTAAGTAAAAGTTGTATATGTGTACTACTAATTAAGTAAAAGTTGCATAATTTGTTGTCCATGCTGCAAATAATTTAATCAAAACCTTTTTTTTTGAGAAAAGTCATGGAACATTGCTTCAGGTATCTGCACTTATCAATACCCCCATCCTGAGAACAACACAGCATGAATAAATTAAAAATGTGACTGAAGACTGAAAAAAAATTGCTGATTTTACATTGTTATAAATCTACAGAGATAAACTGCATCCATATATCAATAGTTTTCATGCTTTTACACCTCAAATTAATAGGAGAATATGTCCTAAAAATCTTTGTGTCCAAGGCCAGGTTGGACAGGGCTTGGAGCAACCTGGGTTAGTGGAAGGTGTCCCTGCCCATGGCAGGGAGTGGGACTGGATGGGCTTTAAGGTCCCTTTCAACCCAAGCCATCCTGGGATTCTATGATTCCATACAGAAAAGAAAAGTCACATGAAAATAAATGTCACACTGTAATTTGGAAATAAAATAATCACAGCACAAAGAATAAGCGAGGTTAACAAAGAGTTTGTTTCTGATGCTGAGGAAGCAGAACAAAGGTAATCATTTGGTAATCCATAAAATCCCATTATGGCACTCATTGTGGGTTCCTAATTCTGTGCTATTGGCAATTTTTTACTGCTGGTTCTCAAATTTTGTGCCCAAATTTTTTACATCACCTTGTACCACTCGCTTACCTCACGGCTCCTCAAGCCATCACCTTTCATCCACCAGTGGACACTTCTCATGCTTCTGTTGAATATCTGACAATTTCCAGTTAATTGAAAGAAAAATGCCCCATCAAAGGCCTGGATCTCACAGGCATATGGCTGCCCAGCTGGGGAGTGCCTGAGCACCGTGGCAGTGACTGCAGGGACAGAGACAAACAGCCCCATCAAACACCTTCAGCAGGGCCAGGTGCTCCCTGAGGGCAGCCAAAAGCCCAAGCTTCAAAGACCCAATTATTGAGCAAAACCATCCAAAGGCAGCAGGTATTGTTCCCCAGTTTTCCAGATGAGGTTGCTGGGAGGTCAGATGACAACCTTTTAGGAAGTGGCTGGGAAGGGATCCGTGTGTTTGGTGTGACAGATCTGATTTTCATCCTCTCACTGACAGGAAAACCTCGTCCCAACGTGCAGACACTGCCACCTCCACCACCAGCCTCGGTGAAAATGTTTGGCTTATCATAAACTGTGGCAAGTTTTCTGTGAGCCTTTGGCTCAGGGGGACTTGCCCCTGTCCCCGTGGTTTTGTGGGGGCTGAGACCACACACCTTTCACAAACGTGGTGCTGTTTCCATCAGGGTTCAGTGAAGGCAAAGCTGCTGTTAGGAAATATGGCAAGGGGATGGCAGAGAGGAACACGGAGCTGGATATGGAAGTGGAGATGAGAGAAGATTAAAAATCCAGGGTCCTTGTGGGTGGGAAGTGGCACAGAGGGCAGGGACAGGCTGGGTGAGAGAGAAAGAGATGGAGCCCTGAAACAAGGAATGTCCAAAAGGGAAAACCCAGTGCAGATGAATGCAGGGAGGCTGAGGAGAAAACGGAGCATGGGCAAGGTGGAAGTAAAGGATGTGCTGGATTGCTGGGACAACAAAAGAAAAAGGAAGCAGAACAGGACAGTAATAAAGAGGACAAGGAACTGCAGCTCAGTATATCTTGATTTGTACGAGTACACAGAAACCAGCCCTAAGAAGGTGCAAGGATGTCAGAATTTGGAATTACATTTTAAAAATTAACCCGACCTTCCAAAGTAAACTTAAAAATAATCACAAGGATCACATTTTTCAAGATAAACAAAATGCATAAAACATGCTAAAATTACTTTCATTAAAATAGATGTCTTAAATACAGTCTTGGTGGAATTATTTGAATTTACAGAAGCAGAATTTCTGCCTTTGAATGTATATAAAACCACCGAATGTCTGAGTAGACACGTTCAGAATCAGTCCCGGAGCAAATGCTGAGTAACCTGGACATTTACAAGACTTTTGTTTTTGGACACCAAACGTGCAGAGCACTGCAGGAGCTGCTGGAGTCGGAGATTCATCAAATCCTGTGCGAAATCCGATTTCCACGGGGGACGTCAGAATCGCCGCTGGTGGGAAAGTGAGAGAACAGCTCTCTCTGCTGGTGCTTCGCTGGAAAAAATAGTGCTGGAGCAGAAATAAATCCAGGATAATAAACGATGGCCCCAGCTCCGAGCTGCCCACGGGCAGCCCCCGCTTTGTTCAGCCGCAGTTCCAGCCTTCCCCCAATTCTGCTGCTGACCAGTGGCTGCAAAAGAGCAGAATTTGGCCAAATGCAGGTATTAAAATGCTCTCAGCTGCACGAGTGCAAGCAGGCTGCGTTTTGCTGGGATAGGCGCTCCCCAAAGTACTTTAAAAACCAAGCAAAAAGAAATGGGATTTGCTCTGTGCCTTCAGGGAAGGAGGCAGATGATTCATTTAGAGAAAAACCAGCAGCAGTGATAGAGGCGGCTCTCGTCGGGATTTTCTGCTCCAAATAAGCAAAACTCCACCTCTGGATGACCGGGAGGATTCCTGCTTTATGTAATTTAAAAAAACCTGAATGAACGGAAGGTCAGCAACTAAACTTCATCTGAATGCTGCAAGCAGTGGCTTTACAGAGTGAGAACATTTTCAATCCAGATGTGGTCCAGGAGAAGTCAAAAGCTAAACCCCAACCCCTGCCTGCTGGCTTTGGCTTCTTGCTCTGCAAGTGCAGGATGGAGAGATATGTTCACCATCCTCAAGGAAACAAAGAGACTCTGACATGGGAATTTCCCGTATTTTAGGGTTCATTCGTGGGCAGAGAGCACAGTGAGGAGCGAGTGCAGGAGGGTTTGGCATTTCTCCATCCCTGGGGGTGTTCCAGGCCAGGCTGGATGGGGCTTGGAGCAGCCTGGGTGGACACTGCAAGGTGTCTCTGCCCATGGCAGAATTGGGCAGCTGCTTCCCTTACACTGCCTGGTCACAGCTCACCACTGGGAGGAAGAAGAAGAACAGAAGTATTGCAGGGGTTGGCCTGAGATAAAAAGGAAGTTGGAGTATAGAGAGAATGCAGATCAAGCCACTATGGTTAACAGCTACGTTCCCCCTTTATTCAGCTAACATGGCTACTTTTATACAGTTCTATATAGTTTACATCCACAGCAGCTCTTCATTGGTATACAGCAGAGAAAAGAATGCAAACACTTATTGTTGACAAAACTCTTAAGGCAGCTACTGGTGTTCAGACTACTTACTATACATGTTATCTATTAGAAACTTCCCTGTGCCTTGTTAACACCTTAAGGTGTAATCTCACTGCACCAGAGACTTGGCAGCTGAATTTCCACCTGCGCCACTGAGGCCTTACAGGCCCTCATCTGAGGCCCAGGCTAGGTGATTCACTCACAGTCCAAATATTCACTATCTTCAAAAACTCTGCTACACAGAAGAAATTAGGAAAAGCAGATAAATACCTTCTTCAGGTTTTGATTTGTTTATTATGAACAAGAATAAAACTCCATGATTTTGGTAAATGTGATTATAAACCAAATAAACTCATTTTTAACAAAGCCTTGGTTCAAGCACATCACCAGATGTTATTACGTCACATGAAATTATGCCTTCACTGATTCCAGATTTTTTTCCTATAGGGCTTTCACGTTTATACAAACTAAATATATTGCTTAATACTTTTTCTTTTGATACGAAACCATGGCAATATTTTAACAATGTGCCCACACAAGGATTTCTACTACAGTATTATTTTTCTTTATATGTAGCATAGAAGAAACAAAAGTAGTACAATTTTGTGGCCCTTTTTCTACACAAAGGATGGAGTATTTATAGGATTTATTAAAGCTATAATTATCAAAAACCAAAGAAAAAGTTAAATTTTCAACTGTTATTAATTTGTGGATTGTGAGCTCACATTGCCTACAGGTAGCACACATAGAAATACTTATTTTGTGAAATCTATAAAAAGAATTTGGAGTTATTTCTAAGTGCTAACATTATACAAAATTTGCATTTCTACAAATGAAACTGTTTTCTATGTCATATTACAGTAAAAATCAAGACACACATTGTGAACAAGACTTTCAGACCAATTAAGCATACAATTACATGTGCAGGAGGCATGCACAATTGTGCAGCTAATTTGTGCATGAAATTACTTTGATTGCACATCCTAATTGGATAAATGTGTGTGCAAATGCCAGCAGTCATTGGTGCTGCAATTATCCAATGCACATCCATAGTCATGGCAACTGCCTGCAGAAATGAGATGCAGCCTTGCATACCTAACTGGGCTTGGGATTTCAGCAGAAATTCCTTTTTGTTTTCTCCTACCAGGTCTCCTGGACATGATACTTCTGGAAATTTCATACTTATTTCCTATCCAGATGAGGCAAAGTGATGGAGATCAGCATTGCCAAGGAGTCTGATTGTTCAGTGAACAAGAAGAGGAAAAGCTGGGAGTTCTTGCCTAGAGATGCAGCACCTTGAGTCTGCCTTTGATAAGGGAGAAGATTAAAAAATCTCCAGCAGTATAAAACATGGCAGGAACATAGAGGTTTTTTTTTCCTGACCCTTACCTCAATCAGCATTACAAAATGTATTACAGGTTGTGTTTGTGGTGGGAATGGGAAGGGTGGGACCCCTTGGTCTCAGCCCAAGGTTCTGGACCAGCACCACTGGCTCAGTTTGAGCTTTCTGTGGAGTTGTTTTCATGAACCTCCTTGACAGTAATTTATAGAATTAATAAGTGTGAAAAACCTTCTGTCTTCTCATAGAGGTTTTCAGTAATTCCTCCAGAGACGAGAACCATGCCTGTACAATTAACTTCAATGGTCACAGTATTCAATATTAAAATAAAATAAATTCTTCCATTTGAAAGCAATCGAGTTAAAATACAATCCCAGACTTAAAAGTAGGGGCCCAAATCCTGAATGGATCCTTAAAAGAAACAGTTGTTTACAACATTTCTTTTGTATTTAAAGAGCTCTCTAAACATCCAGAGATACAGAAAAATGCTTTTCAATAAGAATGGGCTGTTCAAAGGAGTTTGGTGGGGTTTGAAACTTGATGGGGCAAAAGTTCCACAAAGTCCTTTATAGCCCTGGAAAATCCTCATCTAAACAGATACTGAGCAGCTCAGAGAAAGCAGAAGGGTGAGGGTGAAGTTAATGCAAACGCTGTGTTATCAACCCACCAAGAGCACTAAATCAAGCACTTCCAAAGCACTCTCAGGAATTTTGAGGATTTTCCTCAGCCAGATGAGTTTATTTTGCTTGCTGAAGGTATGTTATTTTGAGTCTATCTTAGAAATGACTGAAACAGCTTCCTCCCTCAATTGTTGCCTGCAATTTTAGTCTAGTTCTTTGAAAAAAAAATGTATACAAAACAGACCAAAGGACTCTACAGAAGAGCAAAAAAAAAAAAAAAAAGATCAAAGCTATGAAAAAAAACCAGGAGTGAAAAAGAGGACTTTTTTTTTAAGTCAAGATGTGCAAGAGAAGAATGATAGGTTAAATAGTGAGCATTTAAGAAAGCAAATTAAGTGATTACTCTGTTTACTGTCATAACAGAGGCAGAAATTTGAAGTTCATTTAAATCTAGAAAAAACCCACTCTTCTTAAAACTAAGGCATAAAGAATCTGTGAAATGCATTGCCAACAGAAAGCACAAGAAACAATAATCCTGTCAATATGGCCACGGAACTGCACATCTTTATAAAAATTGCTAATATCTGCAATTGTACCAATTCACTTTCAGGAAGGTTTTAGATCTTTTCCACAACTCAAAAATCCTACATCTCTTCAAGTTAATTATTTTGGTTAGAAAAGCCCCTGGTGATGCTGAGACCTGCTGCCAGCCTGGCCTGATGTGCTTTTTGGCAAGCAGAGTTCTCTCCTCAGTCTGTCCTTGCAGGGAACCTGCCCTATCCTCCTTTTGTTTCACTGTCTCCTTAAACTTTCCTGGCTTTCTAAAATGCTTTGGGAAATAACATAATTCCTGAGCTGAGAGAGAAGTGAACTTTGTAAATTGTAAGGCCTTAAACAGAAAAATCTTCATTTTCTGTTTTCTGTCCCTTAAATATTTCTCTTTTTGAGTGTTCCCCAGGCACAGCAGTGACACTGAGCTGAGGGTTTCAAAGCAGGATGAAATCTCTGCCTCAGTGCTCAGACCTGAGTTACAGCCACCTTCCTGAACTTTCACTCAGTTTTCCCTCCCACATACAGTTCTACTCCCACAGATTTTGCCTTACCTTGAGATCTTTTCATTTTATGGGTTGTGCAGGGGTAAATCTGATCCCCAAGACACTGAAATCTCACTGTGATTTTGGGCAGGTAACAGCCTTCTCCTGGAGTTTTGTTTGCCCCCGAAGTGGGGTGTCAGCCCTCTTTATGAGGTTTCCAAAATCAATTATTTTCCACACATACCCTTGGGTTCCCAAGCATGGCTGGCAGGTGAAGGTGTTGAGGTTTGGCTGGGACAGATTGTCAGGCCCTTCTGTTGTCTTGTGTCCTGCAAGGTAGTGACTCTGCCTCTTTCTGCTTCAGCATTGTCCAACAAATATTGTATTAAATAATGTTTAAAAATCCCTGTTTATGAGGTTTTCAAGAGTGCACCAGTTGTGCCAACAGCAGCATTCCAGAAACACCATCAAACCAACAAGCAAGGCCGTGAATTAAACCCCATAATGTTGGAAGGAGGTGGGAGAGGAGAGATGTGGGGGTTGATAGCTTTTATATCATAATAAAGATGGAGGGATAGCAGTTTTGGAACTTGTTGATATGCATGGAACTCCAGAAGCTCCTGTTCTTCCACTGCAGTGCATCTGTCACAGCTATTCTCTTCCAGGACATAGAAAAATGATTCAGCAGAAATTGAAGTTCCTCATTTCTATGCTGCAAGGGCTGGTATTCATTTTCAGGGCAGTTGAGAGCCTCAGAAAGATAGTTATTGTTAGCATGCAGCATCCCTGGCCCCCGAGCTGCCCTGCTGAGGACACTCCATCAAGGAAATCACAGCTCTGCTGCTCGCTGTAAGTGATGCCCTGCTGTCCCCACAGCCTATTACACTGGCCCTGGGAAATGTGTCCCTTGTCACTTGGGGAATTTGGAATTTTCAGCAGTTTGATGCCTTCAGGTGTAACATAGCTCCCCTTTTTTCTGCAGATGGCAGTGTTCCCTACGTACAGGGGAGGAGAAGGAATCTAAAATGGGCTATTACATCTCTGCTGGGAGAAGGAGCCTTCAAAAGTGTTCCAAACTGTTACACCTTTACTCCAAAACCTGTGTATTACAACTACCATCCAGTTCCGGCAGCAGTAGGAAAGAAAAATTCATTTCTCCGACACAGCTTGCAAAAAACTGGTGGGTTTTTTTTTTGTTAGTTTTAGTAATTCTTTTAAAAACAGTCTTCCCATGGAAATAATATGAAAAAATAGATGCAGTGAAGATGTCACAGTCAGATCTTGTGATTATCTACAACTAGAGCTGCAGTTGTTTGTTTTAATTTTGAACTCTAAAAGTGCTTGTACAGAAAAGCCAAACTAAGCACCCGTGGTTCCAGCATTATTTTGTCAGTCAAAAAGATCAAGGATATGGACAATTTGAAAGGGAAATGGCATAACTGACACTGGCCAACTGCAGCCTCTATTCCCCCATTGTTTCATATTCAGAGAACTTTGTATTTCTCTCTAAGTTTCAGCCCTGAGCCATAATTTTTTATGTATCCAGCTTCAGGTCTGACAACATTTCAGCATTTGAATTTTTTCCTCTGGAAATACTCATTAAATGGTATAAAATGACAAAGGAGTCTTCAGAGCCAAAAGTCATTGTCAGCAGTAGATAAAAAACTGCTAAAAATCTTAATCCAATAAATTATCTAAATGCACATTTCTCTTACATTCCAGTTTCAGCAGAGCTTGCTCCTTTTGGTGATCTCAAGGAAGGACAAGGGGAGGAGAGGGCTGTGTTTCAGTTTAGCTTCACTTCAGTGCCTCCTGGTTCTCATTTAACATCAAATCTCTTTCAGTGCTGCTCAGTTACTTGCACTCTTTTATGTCCATCAGCTCTTCCCCAGTGTAAGTAAAAACAGTTTATAGGTTGTTGGAAAAGAGATTAAATCACCTCAGCAAACAGTTTGGGCCTTTTCCCTTCAATCCCTCCAATTTCTCCCAGGAATCCTCTGTTCAGGGGCTCTGTTCTTCTTATTGCTTGCAATTTAACCAGTTAAAACACAGGTCTGTAATCACAGCATTAATATCCAAAAATTACCACACACTTTTAACTTTAAAAGCAAAAATTCCCTTTAAATGAGCTACACTGATTCCTATATTGTAGTCATAGGATTTTAGTCTTTAACTGCAGCATTTTGTTACTGCCTTGTCTGGAGTCACCTACTCAACAGCAGGGCAAAATTCAAATTTTGAGGTCTTTTTGAGAAAGAAAAGCCATCACTTTCCCTGGTTGGCTTCTTCACAGTTTTCAGTGATGACTTTGCTGGAGGTTCTGGTCCTTGCTGTGCTTGCATTAAAGGGGCTTTAGCAAATAAATCTTGATCCAGTGAAGTTATTTGTGGGCAAAAAGTTTGTCCTATTCAGTTCTTTTTCAGATCCACAGGTGTTTCATTCGCCTGACTTACACTTGAAGCTCTTCTCTGCATCCTCTAAGTTCTTCAGCACTGTTGACAATTTAAACACCAGAATGACAATGGGGAATCAAAAATTAAACCTCCCTGGCCTTGGCAGGGTGTAACCCAATCTTCATATTATTATTGGATTTATCCTAAATTGCACAGCATTTGCTGGGAGGTTCTGTTGAGTCATTTAGTGATTTTCAAAGTCACTCCCTGCCTGGACACAGTGTCCATGCTGTGGCTGGGAGCTCTTCTCCCTGGGCTGCAGCAGCATTAACACATAGCTCATTATAATGGCACTGCTCCCATTTCCAGCTGCATTACTGAGCATAATGGCCCTGTCCTTGTCAATGCTGATTAAGCCATAATCATTTTGTCAGTGGCAAATGTGCAGAGTGGTATTGCAATATTTATGTTACATTATTGATAAGAATATTGAAGGCATTAGACTTTTCCACCCTGGCAGAAAAGCTGCCTTTCCAAGGGTATTTCCCACTGTTGGCTCCTGTTCGAGGGCTCAGATCCATTTTACATTTTACTCTGTTCCTAAGCCTCTGCTCATTTGTTGTGTTATAGCACAACCTGCACCTAAAATATACATCTGTGCAAATGTCTTTATGAACATGAATTGTGAAGAATGAGATAAAATTCATCTAATGATTCTTGTCATCCATAATGCAATGCTGACTGGCAAAAGGATTGGCATTCCCTGCAAACCTTTCCTTTCCTATTCTTTGCCTGGGATTCCTGAAGTTAATCACCCTGTAAATAATTACCACAAACACTACTAACAAATAAAAACTAGCAATTGAATCTGGTGGAAAAAGAGCAAACATACACTTGGAAAATTCTAGTCCCAGTCCTAATTGCAATTTATAATTATAAGGTTAATTAAAAATGGAAACATGGTTTCTAATATTTATTTCTCTGTGTCTATTTAATTTTGAACTAGCAGCAAAACCGGATGGATCCCACTAAAGCCAAATTCCATAGGCTAAGCATTTATGGGAATTGCATTTAAGAAGCTAAGAATGCAACAAAATATCGCTAGAAATACTGCAGACAGGACAGGTTGTGTGAAATTCAACAAGGACAATTTGGTAAAAAAGTTAGAGGAAGATATGAAAACATTTTATGACTAGAACAAGCTTCTTCTTAAAGAGTTGCACACATTTAAAGAAAAGCTCATTGGAAACAAAGTCACTTGAGCTTGTGCTAAAACCAGAATTGTATGAAGATAAAATGGGCGCTATGACTGAGTTATAAAAGGAACTACTACAGCACTTGTCTGTGATATTCAAATGAATATTAACAAATTTAAAAAATTAAAATAATTCTTCATTTTATTTAAGGTGTACTTTTCCTCTTTGAGCAGCTTTCTGTTTTATTATTATCCTCCTAAGCTACTGCCCCTGAAAAGGCTGTGTGTGATGGATCAAACCTGGTGCCTTGACTGAGAGAGAACATTTTCAGCTAGATAAAATTCAGCAATGCATTTTAAAGGCTGAGAGTTTTGTGGTATTTTCCTGAAACTACAAAGTTTTCTTTTTCATTATGTGAATACCTACAAAATTGCTGCTGAAAACCAGAGTTACCTGAGTCCTCCCTGGCTGACACGAGGCATCCGTGTGTTTTCTCCTTGCCTTTGATGAACACCGAGCAGCCAACGCAGCCATCTGGTCAGGGAGAGAGAAATTGTGTAAAAATGAGATATGCGTGTGTAAATAAAAGATTGATGAATGAAGCCCTGAAAGCTGAGATGAAAGTGAAGCAGAACAGACAGGTAAATCATTCTGATACTTATGTTAGTGCTGAAATTATGTTCCTCCACTTTTTTTTTTTTTTTCCTTTCTGCTGACAGCAGCGCAGGTGACAAAAAATACTTTCAATTTTGCTGCTGACACAAGTGCTGGAGGTTAGCAAACAGTTTGAGTTCTATTGCTGAGGAAGGATGCTTTAGTCAGGAGAAGTGAGAGAGTTTTGTGGCTTCATTTTTAATTACTTGGTTCTTTAGTTATGAAGCTCCAGCTTCAGCGCTACCTCCAGAGCAGCCTAAGCTGGCTTGCCAAAATTGAAGCTGTGTTTAGAAAAAAAATATAAGTTCTGTATATTTTCTGGCAGAATTTTAAAGCTAGGTTCCTTCCCCCACAGGTCTCTGAATTTTCAATAAATAAAATATTAATTTTAGCCAAGTAAAATGGGAGTAAAAACCAAGCAATTCTTTACAGGAAAGCTTCACCTAGAAGCCCATTAGACTGAAAATGCAATTAGGATGTATTTTTTATATGAAAATTAAGTTGACATTTGAGCAATGAACAAAAAAAGACGGTGATATGCAAAAACCCCACTGCAACTCATTTTTCATATAACTAATCACTGTCTGACATTACAGAAAGCTTACTGAGTATGCCTACAACTCCAGCACTAAGGAAAAGTAACTGGTAACTCATCCATTATCTGAAATATTTGAAATACCCACTGCTTATTTGTTGAAGCATTGGGCATTTTATAAATTTAAAGCCAGCAGCAGCCTCAGTTCACTTATATAACATCCAGGGAGTAGACTAATTTTGTAGATCAGCAGTATCAGTCTTATTTCTGAATTACCTAAATTCCTTATTCAGTGCTTGATATTTAATGTAAACTATATAACCAGGTAGATCACCACATTTAAGAAGTTTGGCCTTTTGACTGACATTTTTGTATTCTGTGGCTACTGGTTCCCTGAGAGTTTAGGAGATCCACCATGAGGTGTAAAAGACTTTCCCCACCAAATTTTTGCAGAAGAACATCTGCAACTAAGCAGCTCTGAGTCCACTAAAAAAGCCAGAATTTATCCAGTGTTTATCACTTCATTTGTCAGAATAGTTTTAGGGGTAATTTTCAAACGCAGAAGCAGGAATTAGACACTGGACTCTTCTCTAAATCACAACATAATAGTTCATTCACATGCAGAACAAGGAAAGAAATCCTGTCCTCACAAATACATACAAGCAGTTATATTTAAGCAAAACAAAAACCAATCCAAACCTTTTTACACTCGGGAATAGACATTCTAGATTCCATCTAGGCATCAACACCCCTGGAAATGGAAAGTTCTCAAATAAAATATACTGCAGATTTCTTGACAGAGAAACACTGGCAGCTCACCACACAAATTACTATAAAAATCAAAGGTATAGAGTAACTTATTTCTAATTTGAGCTGGAAGGATAAAATGGGAACAATGCTTTAATCTGTGCTCCACTGTTTATTCCATAGGGAAATCAATTAACTTCTTCAATTTGTTTTTGCAAGTTACAAAACAGAGATACTAAATATCAGTCATCATATCGAGCCAAAAATCGGAAGAGTGTTAAAGGTGGCAAAGAAGCATAATTGTCATGAATCCCATGGAAAGGAAAGGGAATACTCTCCTGACATGAAAAAGATTATTTCCTTTGAGAAAAGGCAAGATTAAGCAGGGATAACATGTGGGTCCTGGCACATTACTTAATATAATACTTACTGGATAATACTGAAGCAGAAAGAGACACAGTCACTACCTTGCAGGACACAAGACAACAGAAGGGCCTGACAATCTGTCCCAGCCAAACCTCGACATCTTCACCTGCCAGCCATGCTTGGGAACCCAAGGGTATGGGTGGAAAATAATTGATTTTGGTAAACAGAGTTCTACATCAGTTGTATTAAATTCCAGACAACAGCAGCATCTCCAAGACACCCGTTCCTAATTCAATCTTTGTTTCTCCTGAGTGTCACAGTTTGAGAGCTCTTCATACAAGAGAGGAAATTTCCAAGGAGGATGTAGGCGCCGGGCAAGGGAAGAGCTGACTGAAGGTGACTGGAGGCAGAATCAATCTCTTGGGCTGAGGGGTGCTGGAAATCCTGGAAACCCTGCAGCCAGGCAAGGCTGATGGGGTTTCTTAGGCCAGCCTGGTGCTGAGGGAAGGCAGTGCCTAAAGGCAGCACAGCTCAGCACTCCCTGTGCTGTGCTCAAAAACACACCAAAAGCAGGAATCAGTGAAGAATTAAGGTGTCCTCTTCCCTTACTGGGATTTCCCTCCCCTCTGAATCCAGGAAAATAAAAATCCCTTACCAATCAGAACCACCACACTGTAGAAAAACTAAACACTGTCATCTGATGCTACACAACAGCCTCAGATAAATCTGTTTTGATGATTTTGAGCAATTGCTTTCAAAACAGAACATGGTGTTGAAAAGGAAGCCATAGGAACATATTTTACATTGAAAGGCTTTGTGAAATTATATAATCTGTAAAAACTGAGAGATTTGGCCTCTGTTTGCTTTCCTTCCGCTCCTCATGGTTATTATTGCCTCATTATACAGTCGTTTGTACAATGTTTTGGCAGACATACACTACTGCATAAATTAAAGTTGCTGAATCTAGTCATGCCTACAGGTCTTTATGAAAACACCAGCAACATTTTTATTTGAATGTCAAAGTTTGTCAACCATTAAACTGATTGATTTTTCATTATGCAATTCAATAGAAGAAGCAATCTCCAGTCTGTATGCAACATTACTCAGAAAAACATGCAGCTTGGAATAATCCTTCCTGCTTAAAGCCTCTCCACAAAGGAGCTGTGCTTTAAGGCTGGCTTCAGACATTATATTAATACAGTAGCAACAGATAAGATGCCGTAATTCAATTCTGAGAAAGAGAATGAATTCATCTGTGGTAATCCAAAAATTCCAATACTCCTTTAAAAACCTTTCCAAGTGGCTTTGTAAATGCAGTGTCTGTTGGTGTCAGGAAGACGAGGTTTAAGCCGTGCAGTGTGAAACCACCCAGAGCCCCCACCAGAGTCAGCACTGCCCCTCAGGCTCCAGCAGGGAACGAGCCTTCCTGGAGAGCCCAGCAGCAAGGACAGAGAGCAATCTCCTCACCTTCTTTTGGAGTTGGTCTTCTCTGCAAAATCCCCAACAACAGGACAGAAGTGCCCAGCAGGAACTCCAGACTCACCTCGTATTCCTGTAAACTTCACAGAATTCTGAATCTCCCATCCAGAGCTGCATTTAGGTGTCCCAGAGCAGGATGAGCTGGTCAGTGCTGGGCTGTCCCAACAGCCCCTTCCCCTTGGCAGTGCCCAGCTGGGGCCACAGAAAATAATCCAGAACTGCAAAGCTTCAAGCAGGAACTATTTCAGCACCTCCCAAACTTTACTCCCCCCACCAAGCACTCCCCATGAGCACCTAAAGGAGGAGGGCACCAGCAGGACTGACTTTTTTCTTTACTTTCTCTTCACTTCCCACTTATTACTCCAGTATCATTCTTGGCTTGGCAGCATTAAACCTCCTTAACTCAAAGATTAAAGAGTGCAAAGCACACAATATAAAGTCCCTTTTAATTAAACTGGGACATGTAACACAGTTTACAAAATGAGGCTGACAAATATGCAGAAGCTGTAAAAAGGTGAATTAAAGTAAGAAAGTGTATGATCTGGTCACTAAATATAAAATGCATTCAGAAGTTAAGGACTTAAGGACAACAGTGAAATATGTGAAACAGAGCTGTGCTTATTGAGTCTTGTGACAGGTATCCAACTCACTGCTTTTATTTGAACATCTCCCTAGAAAAGATAATTTATGCAAATAATATTTTACTAATGCTTAGGGAAATGCCATAAAGAAAGAAATCCATAGAATTCATTATCCCTACTAAAGGGATTACATGGAGTACAAAATCCAGCAGTTATTTTGCACTTCATAACCACAAATAAAGCACACATCCATATTTGTGATAAGAAACTGAGAGGTGAAGTGCTGTCTAATTACTTGATTTAGAAACAGTATCACAGAATAAAATTTGGACAAGATTCCAGTTACTTAAATTCTGTGTTCCAAATCCCAATTGTCTACAGGGACAACATTTCAAACTCCAGATCAGTTTTCTGATATTCTTGCTTAGTTTGGTCTATTTCTTTTTCTTTTTTTTTCCCCTCAAAGTAAAGGATGACAGACTCAACTAAAAATATAATTTAAAAATAACCCCATGTTTAGTGCATGCAGCAGCATTTTTCAGACTCACTGGACCATGGACAATGAAACTGAAAGCTAATGTCAGGTTAGAGTAAGTTTAATTTAATAGCACAATCAGAAGCACTCCACTACAAAAAGTTACGACTTTCATTATGTCTATAAATAGGCAACCTACTGAATTATCAAATAGAATCTTAATGGCATTAACATTAAGTCCTAATTAAACAATGAAGCAATATGCATTACAATCTGCCAGCAAAATATGCATAATCAGAAAAAGATTTCATAAAATAAGGATAATTTGGTTATTTTTATTAAGCAGTAAACAAAGAGTTTGTGCTGATTGGTGAAACCTCACTTGAGAAACAAGGAAAATGTCAGGGATGGAACGAGGGACTTGAATAACAAAACATCTGCTATCCCAGTCACGTTACAAGAGTTACACTGGATCTTTTCCTCACATCGTTTGCCCTTCTACTCAAATATTTCTGCTATCCATTTTCACAGTTGTCATAATCACTGTTCATTTTCTTTTCCAAATACATTTACTTTTTTATTTCACTGACCTCCTAAAAGGCTTCAGAAAATACCTGTCACTGTTTTATACCTTTTTACTACAGCATTAAAGAGAAATGACTCAACCCTGTTAGTGAGGAAAGCAGGGTCAAAAAAATGTATAAAAATTTTTTTTGGAATCCCAAGTGGATCCATAACCCACTGGTGGTGTTATTCCCCCTGTGAGTCCTGCTCTGTCCCCCCTCATGACACTTGTGCATTTGTTTTCAGACGTGTGCATGCCAAGTGATCCCTCAGCAGACAGGAATATCCTCACAATGCAACTGAGAGGGCTGCTGGCTTTTACCATGCTCATATTTTCACTTTGGAATCAGACTGAGAGTCTGGCAAGAAATCAAATGCTTCCTGGCTTAAAACTTTCATGGAAAGAAAATACAACATGTACAAATGTCACCAAAATACGAGGGGGGGGCTTTTCTTTTTTTTCTTTTTCCATTTTACAGTGGCTTCCTTAAAAGTAGATTTTTGTATATTTTTCATAAAGCCATTTTTTCTTTCTTAAAAATGTCTGATGTGATTTTAAAAATGGTGTAATTCATTATTATGTTTTATTTTAGCATCCAAATATGGAGCAGGGAAATACCCCATGACTTAAGCTAATAAGTTGCTGCAAGAATCCCATAGTGAATTTTCTCTGAATAATCTATGGTCTAAAAATGATTCACTGAAGGTACTTAGCTGGGGCTTACACAAATTTTTGCACAAGACAAAACAGGCTGAATTCACTGGATAATTTATTCACAACAAAGGAATCAACCATGACTTGCAGTGACTTTCACGCTAGGGAGAAGTTCCCAGAGCAGGGAACTGTTTGGTTGCACTGGGCTGACAGCTGGTCTCTCATCCTGATTAAATGGCTTCCCCTTGGGTGAGCTCCAGAAATATGCTGGGTTTGAGGCAGAATAGATGCAGAATTCCACATTAGCAGTTACTGAGTTTCTTATGCACACAGAGTCTAAGACAGCCCAGGAGGGTTTGGACCTGGCATTTAAAAATTTTGGTTTTTTCAGAGAAGACTCTTGTATCCTTTACTCAGACTCAAATTTCCAATGATACAAAACTTATTCCTCACTCTAGACATCCAGCTCAGGTACAACTACCAGCTCAGCAGCAAAACCCACACTGGTTTTATGGTGTGAACTGGTTTTGAGGTGCTGGTGAGCTGCAGCCTGGTACAGCATTACCCAGATATTTTATCATTGCTGACCTCAGCTCCAGGATCCAGCCAACAGCCACTCCCAACAGAGCAGCATTCCCCTGACCAGCTCCATGCTCACCCCAAAAGGAGTGAGACAGAGCCCCTGAGAGAAGCTTCCTGAAGCTGGAGCAGCACAAAAGCAGCTCTGAAAGCCAAAGGTGGTTTTGTTTGCCACCAGCTGCTGTCACACCAACAGAGAAGCCTGTGCTGTTTCAGAGGGCAGGTGGAAGGTCCATAGGCTTGGCCAGCCCCACTTCCTGAAGTCTTAACCCTACAGAATGTAGGAACAGCACTGAGGCCTTCTCCAGAGACCCAAATATAGAATGAATTACTGGGTGCCACTTCAGAAAGAAGTATGGGACCCTGAAAATCTCCATCTAAAAACATGGGTGTTCTGAGACTTCCTGAATTGTTTAGTCAAACCCATCTGGGTCTGATATACACTCAGGCTGATACTTTTCATCTCTTTTGTCAATGCATACGAGTAGTGTAAAATAAATTGTCTGTTGGAATTGTGACAGGAAGAGTATTTTCTATTAAAGTCCCCTCTGATCAGAACTCCCATGCAGTCAACAACTGCATCTTCTTGATACTTCACTGTCAACTTTCTGAATCTCAGATGTCAGTGAGATTTACAACTTTCCTGCTGGGCTCCCCAGCCAGATTTTGAAGAACCATTCACTCTTACAAACAGGAACCGGCAGCCTGTAAATAAACATAATGGTGGAATTGCTAATAAGCTCTATTTCCACAACGAGTTGTTTTGTTGCTGCAGATGAGGCTGACAACATGAATTCCACATGGCTGACCATTTCCTACCCCTCACCTCTGCAGCTCAAAGAATCCATCTATGGAAACTTGTGAACACATTAAAAAAGTTCTTGAAATCATACACTCAAGCTAAGATTTCCATCTGCTCATTGCAGCAAGCTTACTAATAAATTGGGTTGCAATAAATACCAGTTTTATATTAGTGTCTCCAACTTCCAGTGTCACAACCACTTCTACATGTCACCACAGATAGTCTGCATTATTGCTGGCCCAAGGAATGCAGGCAATTGCTCTGCCACCACAACTCTCCCACGTATTTCTGACAATTCTGGCAACACAGGTAATTCTAACTTTTGGACATCCTACAGTGACTGGTTTCTGCAAGAGTTTAAGTGATAAACTTTCATGAGTTAATAGTTTTGTCATACCATTAGAGAAAAATTGTTAGGAATTGCAGACACACAGAGAAACTGTTTCATGATGTGATCTCAGCAAACTGCTCCCCTTGTTGGAAAACCAGCAACTGCATTCATGGCAAGCACAAAATCCTCAGAAATTATTAAAAAAAGGAACATGAGCAAGAGACAACACATCAGAATCTGCAGATCTCACTGATAATTAATGGCTGAAGAGAGCACTCACCATGGCAGAAAAGCCAGGAGAGATCTCTGGAGCAGTTTAGTCTGTGTAGTTCCACACCAGACTTTTCACATCCAAGGGGTGACTTGCTACTGATATAAAATCACCAGGTAAGTAAAACCCAAAAATGCACTGCAGAGATTATATAAAATATCTACAGAAGCAACTGAGTGAATGACACCATACAGAATACAGAATGAATAAACTAATCCACAGATAAAATACATTCTCATTTGTACTTCCAAGGTATTGAAGCACAAATGAGTGTTGAGGAAATTAATTTTATCCTTTCTCCAGAAGAGATTATGGATTGTAACTGACCCAGTCTCTTATTGTGTGAAAACAGTACATTAATACTTGTGACTTGTCATTAATCAATACATCACCAGCAAATTATTCTTGAAATTAAGCTGTTGCAACTCACACTGCTGAAGCAAAAAGATTGAGGGGGGAGAGAGAGGGGGCTAAAATAAAATGAGATCCAACCCAAGGAGCTGTGCAACCTGCTCAGTATGGAATGAGAAATTGCATTTCCCCGCTACACAAAGAGAATCAGTGGGGGAACTCTGACAAGATTCAATCTATGGAAAATATAAAATACAATGTAAAAGAGAAAATCCTGAAAACTCCCCCAGAGCATTCCAGTGAAACAGCACATGCCCCAGCACATTTCCACACAGGAGCTGGCAGTGCCTGGATGTTTCTGAATCAGCAAGTCTAACACGCAGATATTTTGTTTCAGGGGTCAATTTTCCCATTGATGCAAGGAGGATTTACACATGCAAGTCCCATTAACATTAATAGGAGTTGCCCACATAAATCCCCCTGCAATGATGGGAGAAAAGACCCCATAGTCTGCAAGGATCCAAGTTCTAATGATTACCTGTCAAATGGCCCTAAGCATCATCATCACCAGAAAAAGCAGACGAAGCAGCTTCATGGCTGAAAATGCCTCCAAAGGAGCAGTAACCACCTGCAGTCCTACAGCCCAGGCAATGCCACAGAAGGGAAAATAGCACAAAATGGACTCTTTGAATATCAAGGGTTAATCTAATTAACCAACTTAAAAAGAAAGTACTCATTAAAAAAGGAATTCAAACATATCAAAGCACTCCTTAGGAAAAAAAAGGTGTGAATATTGTATGAGCTCCAAGGTGCTTGAAGGATAATACAGCTACTTGTTTAAAAATTCAATTAACCTTATCTTTCTTTAACTTGATTTATTAATAATCCTACAGATAAATTGCCAGTTTTTAAAAAGTCATGTTATCTTTTGAATACATCCTGTATGACAAGCCTTAAAAACGACTTCAAAGAAGCCTAACCCTTACTTTGCATGCTTACATCATTTAAAGAAAGAACAAAATGCATTTCAGAGCATGATTTCTGTAAAATACCAACAGTCTGATCTAGTGCTCCTGGAAGTGAACTATTGGGTACTCAAGTACCATAGGAAAAACATTTAATGTTTCCATTCACCCTATGAAAGAGACATGAAAACAGTTTTTAAGCAATCAATGTAGTGTAAAGTCATAGCCTCCAACGTGTACATCATTCCATCAGATCTCAAATCAAATCTGCACTATTTCCAAAAATGGCTTGACACAGAGCACTCAGACATGAATTGATATAAACCTGGTAACACAGGTACCCATACTGGCAATTACAGGTGTCCTTGTGCTGAAAGCAGCCAAGAGAATTCTCAGAAAACGCCAGCTAAAAATGAACTGTTTTTCTTAAAAAAAAAAATGAAAGAAAACACAGGACAATGCACTTGCAAGCAAACCTTTAATTTTCATCAAGCAATTTCCTTGTAAACATAGATAAGAGATTCAACTATGATCCCCATTTTTGAGAGACACGCAGGGATAGGTCACTCCACTTAGCTCTTCTACAGAAGTGCAGATGTTAAATAAAATCACCATACACTCATGCTTCCCAATACACAGAGAAATTACAGCTAAATAAAGAGACAGCCTGCTTTTATATATATATAAATAACTGCTCAATCACAGGCATCCAGAGGTTACAGCTGATGAACACTGGCAACATTTCAGCCACGTGTTTTTCTGAGGGCTTTGGGATGATGCACACACACACGTTACCAGTACCTGTCCAACAAAGGGTGCAAACACCAACCCTGAAATGCAAACTGGACAGGGGACATGATGCAGGACAAAGAGAACAGTATCAGTTATGCTGTAAAAAAATAAATTCCCCTTTCTGGCCTGGAGCCAGGTTCAGGGCAGGCACGGGCACCACAGGACTGTACAGAAGCCTGGCTGTGGCACGGCCAGGCAGAGCTCAATGTTCATGACTCAATGGTATTTTTTATTTACTTTCAGTATTTAAGCACTGCTGGAACTGGCTCCACCTTCATGAGGAAGTTTAAACCCCAGCTCATCAACTCTAGAGATACTACTGATCTACTGGGTGTGCATTTTAAAGTAAATCTTTAAGTATGTCATAAATACTTTTCATATCTGATTTCAAGCATGGTTCAGAAGAAGTGCAAGTTTAACATGGTCATTCACAACAGCTTTCTCATTTTGTAGTTTCATCATACAAACTGGGTTTATAAATAGTTCAATAAATTTTATTGTATAAATGCTTCATGACTTATCATTACAAAATGCATAGTTTACAGCTATCACACTAATTTTAATCCTATTAACTGGGATCAATACAAACCTTTGGAACTATCAGCTGAACTTTCTCTCCACCATAAACCCCCTCAATTGATGGTCATTTAAACTCCTCAGACCCCAAACTTCAAGAAGTAACTATAGGCTTCCTAAAGGCCCAAACAGTGCAACAAATCCAGGGAGACTAATAACAGGAATGTTCCATTTATGACTTTGAATTTTGCTGGGAAATCTGGCATTACGTTTAAATTCTGTCATTTTCCTGATTCCAGTAAATGAAGTCACTAGTGAAAATGTGTCATCTGTTAGGCCTTACTAAAAAAAAACAAATGTAAAATAGTTCCATGTGAGGAACATCTTCTGGATTATATCCCCTACTTGATTATGGCATCAGTTTCAAAACCATACAATAAAGCCACTCCAGAACTGTCAATATTATTGCCTTTAAATTCCATTCATAAGACCACTGTGAAGGACAGATGGTGAGCCTCACCTTCAGCTGTTTAATAAGCAGAAAGCCAAGGATTTTTAGTAGAAATCGTTTTTTACCTGGTAAACAAACTTGCACTTTTTTCTTTTGCTTAGTTTTGACTTGTTACCTCCTTAAAAGATGGAAGCTTCTTTCAAAGATGTAAAACAAAACCAAATTGTCTCAATAAATCATGAATCCTATTTTAGCACTTTCAATTCAGATGCTTCTGTATTTTTTTGTTTAGCTACAAACCTCACTGGATCTGGTTGACCTATGACTGCTTAAAAGTGCCTCAGCTATCCATGATACTACTTTAAAAAGATGATCCAGGCTAAGGAAAGTAAGGCAAAGGTAAATAACACATCTCTGGGGGTTTTAAACCTCTTTTTCTTACTGTTCCTCCCTTATGTCCTAGTTTGGGTCAACCTCCTCTTCTCCTAAGAGAAAACTGTTTGTTCATTCATTCATTCATTCATTCATTCATTCATTCACTCATTCTTCCTTTGCAACAGCAGCACCATCTCCACTACTGGTCTCCTCAGCTGAGGATTCAGGCTTTGTCTCTGGTGAATTATTCAATCCAGACTCTTCTGGCTCAACCTCATCTTCATCATAAATAATATCCTCTGGATTCGGTGGTGCAGGGCAAAATTCCTCTGTTGGAAACATTTCTCGGAAAATAGTCTCAGCCTATTCAGGAAAAAGAAGAATAACATAAACTTTACCTTGAAATGTACCACCCTGAAGCAATATTTTACAGATATTTAAGATTAACCTCCGTTCTTTCAAATCAGTAGTGATTTAGTACTTTGACAGTATTGTAAACACATGGGAAATCCATTCCTTCTTGCAGACCTCGAAAGAGAAAAAGCAATTTATCTTTTTACATTGTTCTACTACGAAGTCACAGCATGGGGCTCTGTAAAAAATGCTGGTCATTCCATGCTGTATTGGGAACAAGAAAGAGGATTTTTTTGGAAGCCAACTGATCTTTTACACTATAAAACTATCCTTACCTGCAGTCCAAGGCAAAGCATGGGAAAGATCCTGGATCTTTCCAGAGAGAGGGATCCATTTCACAAAACAAGGAAACCCAGGGAATTGTACATATACACAGTCCATATCATGGCTATATGGGTTTCCTTCTTAAATTAAAAAACTGCAAAAAAATTCTGTTTCTTCCTTTCTGAACAGTTTAAACATAGCCCAACTGAGAACTACTCTTATCCAATGGACTATTACCATTGAAAATAAATCCCAATATATTTGTGGGATTTTTAATAAAAACCCCTGTCTATAATTCCAAGGTATTGCATGCATAGACCTGTGTGCACACAGACAGTATGTGTGAAAAGAACTGTATTTTAGATAAAAAAGACAGATCTAGTTCAAGAAGTTAATTTACAATGGTACTTGCCCTTCATGCTATCAAGGTTTAGAAATTAAATACACAAAACAAGTTGTTTGGCCACTGCAATGGAAGATATTAAAAAGAAACATGTTCTTGGAACACCAATGTGGTTGTTATTACAACATGGACAATACAACTACAAAATGTGGGAGAAAAAAGAACCAAAGGAATACAACCCTAGGATTCCAGAGAACCAGACATTTTATACAAACAAAGAAGGCCAAAAATCCTTTAAAACCCCACAAGAATGCAAGAAGCTCTATTACCTAGTGTTAGAAACTTTTACATGTGCCTGTACAAATAACCAATCTATAAGATTATCTTATAAATACATTCAAAATTTTAAAAGCCTGGGATGTTGGGAATTCATTTACTGAATGCACATGCCCTCCACATTTCCGTCAAGGCTTCCTTTTCCAAGTCCTCAAGCTTCCAAGGCAAACCCAGACATCTGAAGCAAACCACGGGTCTGTGTTGGGTTTCTAGGAAGGCACAGGAATATTTCCTTTGCATTTGTCTGCTCAGTGACCTACCCCCAAAGGCAGCCTGTGATGAGAGCGTCCACACAGGCAGGAATGTTGTTAATCCTGATATTCCTCCTGCTCCAGGCCCTGCCCTGCCAAGCTGACAGGGCTCACTTAGTGCCACCTGCAAAGGCCCCTTACACCATGAGGAATCCTGGACAAGAGGGAATTGTCTGCAGGTGAATCCATCCCTGAGCTTGTACCCAAGAGCTCTCTGGGATGAACTCCACTGCCCACCAGAACCAGGTTTCCATCAGCAGCACGTGGATGCAGGACTCCACTATTAACTGCTTAAATGACCTGTCTACTCTCAGTTCAATTTCATTTTTCATTCTCCTTCCTAAATTTTCCTCTTCCATACTCATGCAAAACTGTTTCAAACGTTTTATATTAGTGTAGGAAAAAATGGACAATTTTGTTCTCTACTTCAAAACCATGTTTTTGTCATTTGAAAGCCTTGCCTAGTAAGTGTGGCTAACAAGGGGGTACAACATCCTAAAAAGCTGGGGTTTAACTTTTTGAAGTCAAGAGAAAAACTTTTCATTTCAAGTTTGCACTAGTCCTTGCTACTCCAAAAATACATTTCAATTATTACTGTATTTAATAGAATACTGCGGGAATATGTTGTATTTTGAATGAAATACATGACAAACTAGAGCAAACACTTCCTATGCAGGTCTCAACAATTATTCAGTCCAATCAGTCAGCAAATATGCACTCCAAAAATGGTGAAACAGTTACAAGGTTGAACATGGGAAGAAATCCTCATGGGAACAGCATGGGAAGAATGTTATGTAGGACATCATGACACTGATTACAACTGAACAATTTAATGCTATAGAGCACTTTCAGGTCTCCCAAGTTTTTAAGTTAACCATATTCAGCTGAAGCAATACAGAATAAACAATAATGATTTAATGACTCTTTCACCATAACACTTTGCTATTTAATGTATGTAATTAAGGTTAACAATAGTTCCTTCAATATTTAGTAATATCAGCTGAGAAATGTGTGTCCAGCTGAATCCAGCATTAAGACACAGGCATGTAAAGCTCTTGCATAGCAATTCCAGTAAGCTGGAGTTGAATAAAACTAAATTCTGTTCCTGTTTTACTGCATCCCAACTTGTGGAAAAACTGTGTGGACTTTCACAGCAACTTTTACAGGGATCATGACCAAACTAACGACACTTGATTAACTCTGAAATCCTTCCAGATAGAGAAATTAAACAGGTTAAAGGACAAACACTAGCCTGACAGTTTTAGCACATCCTCTCATGACCATGAAGATGCCTCAGAAGTCTGAAATGTGTCAGGGAATATATTACTTCAGCTCATAATAATTCATGTCAGGATGCAGCAGTGAAAACACAGAAAACTGGAAGCCAGATGCTTTACTGGATCCACACACAGAAAGTTTGAAAGGATCATAAATGGCATCTTCATTTCATTTAGCCTGTCCTCGGGGCAAGTAAATGCAACCATCAGCATTAATTCAATATCACACCAGGAACTGAACACAGAATTACAATAAAACAAGAGGGCAGTAATTTTTATATGAAGTGTAGATGGAGAGTTGAGTCTAAGAGCTGTAGTCTTGCCTTCCCAGTAATACATCAGCAGTGTAATCACACAGCATGACAATCAGAATTCAGTAATACTGATGGTAATGATGAAAGAAATCACAGCAAGTGTCACTGAAACACTAATCCCAAAATGATTAGAGAAATCAGATAAAATTTTCTAAGCTATCCTTAAGACTAATAACACACACTGGGTTTTGTTAAGCTGTTCTGATCCATGAGTTGCAAGTATCTCCTGTTTGGAGATTCCCATCCCATTCTTAGGAGGGTAAAAGGGATTTGGGAGTGGAAGACACACCAACTTACAGCTATTTCCTTCCTCCACTTGTCTACAAGGTCCCTGCATGGTGTGACTGCTGCTTCATCTTCAGTCTGTTCTTCACTTTGCTCTCATACACGACTTTGAATTATAAACATGTTTACACTGAAATATTTTCCACTTTAATTTGTGACCATTTGTTTCAAAATTTAAATCAAGTTAAAAAAAATGCAGCCTCTATTTTTGTCTAAAGGGCAGTGATTTAGGCTCCTGATAGTTCCTCCTTGGAGATCTGGTTAGCATCTCTCTCACTGATGGCCAACAGTTTGAACACAAAGGCTGAACTACAGCACAAAGATATTTAAAGAGGGTCTGATCTATCCCACCATTGCTCACTGGTAAGAAAACCTCTTAGAGAAGACAAACCCGAACATTAGAAATGCTAGAATCAGAAATAGGTGGGTTTTAAGTGTATTTAATCAGTTTTTAACATATCCTGTATTCAACAATAGTTTGAAAAAATCAAATTTAGAAAGGAACTCATTTACAATTTAAAACTGCTGCCATAATAATTGTCTTGTATTATTTTTTGTCTTTTCAGTTCTTTATCCCTCTGGGAGGCAAATTATTGCCTTGTAAAGCAAAATGAAGGACACTATTAGTCCTTAATGACACTGTTCTGACCCTGCAGTTCAGGCTATGTCAGCCTTTCCACTTCAAATTCTTATTTTTAAGAGGTTTATGACTTAGTCATAAAAAATCCTGCAACTGGCTAGAAGATGGCATGCACGTTGTGTGAACATGGCCATGAAAAGCACAGCTTTAAAAATGCCTGGTGACACCTAATCCTCCACAGCTGTGAAGTGTTCTCCTGTCTCTGAAAGTGCCCTGACACCACAGGGGCTGCTGGAGTAGATCTGCCCAAGAATTTGTACCTTCCTCATCCAGGGGATCTCTGAAAGGTAAATTCTGTATTACAGTGATACCGAGGCAAAGAGAAGGAAAACTGAGGCAGGAGGCCTAATCCACCACACTAGGAATTGTGTTGGGTTTTTCCCCAGTAAGTTTCTGGTTTGGGGCTATGTCCTGCAAATATTAAACTTCTTTGGTGATCCTTTCAACTTGAACTGTAGATAGGATTTTCTGGCTTTGATTTATACTGTACCTCCTCTTTTACCTTCCAGGTGAAAGACTATTTCCTGATCTCTCCATCTACCTAGTATTATAATTTTGCACAGTTATCATGTATATTTTTGTACAGCAGAACAACCCAGACTGTACTGGACTTATTTCTTTAAAATTAAAATTCTGCAGCCAGAATCTGCTCTTGCCCAACCTGTCTGACAGCACAGTCGTTTCCTAACGCAGAGTCTGGCCCGGAGCAGACATAAACGTTGGGGGGCAAGCCAGCATAGGAACTCTTCTCAACTCCTGAAGAATCTCTCATGTTGAAGTAGACTGCCCAGAGGACTCTGGGTTTCTCCAGTTCTTCATTTTCAGTCTCTGAAAAGGAAAAGGAGTGTTTGCAGTGATCAGTGTAGTTGTGTGATGAGGTAGACATGTAATCTAGCACACTGGAAATCAAATTTTTACCATGGAATTACTAAAATGAAGTATTTTTGTTCTTCAAAAAGCCAGTTATTTAACTTTCTGAGATTCTCCTTCATCATTCTTTCCCTTTCCTTTCTAAGTACAGCTATGCAAACTCTTCTCTCTCTGCACACCCTGCACCACACCAGCAGCAGTTATCACTACGAGCACCCTACCAAGAAGCCTGGTTTAAATTTAACACCTCTCACATTATCTCCTTCACTGGGGATAAACCCCCAGAGCACATGACAGACTGAGCAAGTCCTCCCTGGCCCCTGTCAGCTCAAAGGAATTGCATTCCCTGTGCACAGATATTTCTGACTTGTCATTTCTTCCCCTTGTTTCAGACTATCTTTGTACGTAGAATCTCTAATTGTGGCAGTGCTGCTAAAGGAAAACAGATTAGTAACTTGTATTTATCTGCACTTTCTGAGGGTTGTACTGTGCTGCAATACTCATCAAGAATACAAAATTATCACCAACTCAACCTCCTTGCTCATAATCCATCCTTCCCTGCCGTACTTTGCACTTTCCTATGATCTCTCTGCCCACAGGGAGAGAAAGCTCTGGGAAGATGAAGGTCACTTCTTAACAGTGCACAATGCAATGGAGGAATACACAACACAGATTCTGAGCTTAACAGACACTATTTGTTTGGGATACTTGCTGCCCCTTTCTTGTATTTTGTCTCCCCTAAAGTAAATGAATCTTGTAAAAGACCTTGTGAGATTTACTTCTTTCCAAGGAAGAAACTTCTTGATAACTATGGCATTCAAAACAGTATTTTAAAGCAGTTGAATTACAAGAAAAGAGATAAATCTATTGCTATTCCTTCAGTATCTTTTCGTAACTGTCAAATAGTTAAAAAAAAATAGGTGCTACCCATACTGAACAGTTTGAAATATAAATTAAATTCATCAGCCTGTGAAATTCTGAGCCTTAATACAGGGCAAGATGCTCTTTAATATATTTAAAAGTTCACATTGCTCATAAAAGTTACTTCTTCCTCATTTAGGCAGGAAAATGAATGGAGTCCTCCTCTCCAGGTGACTTTGCCTCTTTGACCTGCCATGGCCCAGTGCTCACTTTATCTGGTGATTCATTTTCAATAACTCCAACAGTATTTGTTCTGACATTTTAATTAAAATACGACCACTACCTCATCCTGATGATAAAAAGGCCTATGTGTCAGGGAAAACTGGCTTTTCAGTGCCTCAGTGCACCTGAGGACCCCTATGATCACAGAGTTCCTACAGAAGAATTTCAGTCAGCTTCTAAACAATCTATCATTTCGAAACTGGATCACTTTAAACATTAAGATTAATGCTATCCCTCCCCAAATGATTAGAAGACACTAAGCTGGTCTTCTCTTCACCAGGTCTTTGAAACACAAGGCACTGTCTTGAAAATTGAAGGCAGAAGTTAAATATTAAAAGGTGAAAATTAACAGGCTTTAAGTTAACACATATACAAATGAGAAATATTTGCAACACTCCAGTCTAATAAAGTTTCCTATTTACAAACCCAAGTTGTTTTCTAAATATTACAAGGAAACCAATTATGAATATTATAAAGTACTCCCATATCTTAGTATATATACCAACAAACCCCTGTCACTAGGAGCTGAGCATTGTTTTCTCTCAGAAGTATGATTTACTGCCTTAAACTTGTGATTTACTGTATTTAAACTGCCTTTGCCAGGGTTAGAACACAGCAGTATCTCCCACACCCACACCACCTGCTCTGTGAGCATCTACCACAAATATGGGTACATTCAAGATCTCAGGATTAAATTTTCAAAAATTTGTGTGGAATTAGCCCAAGTGTTACAGGAACAATCTCCTTCTAGGCAGCAACTGCTCCATCAGCAGCTGCTTTCCGCTGGGGTGTGGAATTATCCATCTCAAGGCCAAAGTTAAAAAAAGTAGCCAAGGTTTCCTTGAATTTAGGGCCAAGTAGTTAATTATTGGAAATCTATCTTTGTGATAACAATATACAACAACTTCATGCTTCCACTGCTTACAGCAGAATCCAGAGAATTTCAATTCAAACAGCAAATAAGGAAACACTTCAAGAAAAGAGGCAGAGCAACAGCCTGAGAATAAGAGGCCAGAACAACCCAAGCTTCCACAATTTCACAAATATTTCACTTCACTACTGCACCTTTCAAGGATGTGCTGAACAGCAAATATGTCTCATGGAAAAACAGAAAGTGTGAAAAATAAAAAGGTCCCAAACACTTAGAGTCATGTCCTTGGATACTGAATTTAAACCACAGCTGAAGAAGTCAGTAACAGCTACTTTATTAAATTATATTTATGCAAGATAATATCATAATACCTCATTTATTTATTTTTACCTTTTTCTGTATTTAGATTGAATAACTTCTGTACAACAGGCTCTAGATCTTCCCTTGCAGTTTTAGTTGATGGACAGGTTAGATGGACTAAATCTGGGAAAAGAGAACACAAATTAATTCCAATCACCATCGCACAGACAGATAAACAACATTTACAATTTTTATAAGGCACAACAGGCTTTCAGAAATCACAATTCTTCATAAAATCACTTCCTTTAAGCCAGGGAAGTGCTGTACTATGGACATACAGTGTACGTACAGCACACAGGGAAACTCTGAAAATATCTCAGAATTCTCTTTACTTCTATGATGTACACTGTGACTGTACAATCCTCTGTACAACATTTTATTGATCCAATTCTTAGATGGGAGGAACTATTGCTGAACTACTCCTTTATCTGTTCTGTTTTGCAGACTCTGCAGCTGCTGCCTCCTTGGACAATCACTTGATGCAGCTCCTGACCCTTTGCTGTCCCACTGGCCTCTGCTCAGACACAGAACCAGCTGCTTTACCACACCTAATTTTCCAGCCATTCATTCACTTAAAAGCCTCACCTTAAGGCTTTTCAGAAAACCACCTTACAGGACTCATTTGCTCCTGGAAACTTCTCACCAGAGAAGTGTCCATCAGAGAATCATGAAGGAATTTAACACTGTACGAAGTTTAAACTGATTAGTTTTTTCTTCATTACTGTAAATTTCTGATCCATTTAAAAGCAGCGCACAGCTCCGGTATTACTTTAAACCTAGATGACATTTCTGTCTCTTCTCTCTGAAGCCTGGCTGTATTTGTTGTCATTATTTTCCAGTACATCACACAGATATTGACCCTGGTTCCATCAGGAACAGAAACTTAACCCTTCATGCTCCTCTGCTTTCAGGATGCACACGTACAGACTCTATTCAAACATTATTATTAATTTTTTCATTCAACCCAGACCAAACCTTCTGTCTGAAGGAACACATACTAAAGTAAGGAAAAGGGTGGTGATAATCACAGCCTTCCCCTAATCTTAACTAGATGCTTCCAATCCCAAACACTGTAATATAATCTGTTCTTTCCTCAAAAACCCCAGCCACAAATCACTAAACTTCACATCAGTTACTTCCTATAAAATCTTTTTTATTATCTTTAAGGCTATGGTTATGAGTCACAGTCATCAGTATATATTTTGATTATATTTGATTTACTCAGGTATAACTGCATTAGTTACAGTGGTTGCCAACATTTGTCTTCAAGTAATTCTCCCAGCAGGAAGAACGATGAGTTCAGTTCCTGATTTCATTATTAGTCTCCATTTTTAGGGCAAGTGAAGGAGTTTGGTTCCACTCAAGTGGCAATACAGATGATGTGCCTGTCATTTGGGCAGTGTGATCAAAGAGCAGATGTATTTGTATACTTATCTTAAATAATTGTTCCAAGGAGAAATCAGTCAGGTTAAAACCCATTTACAGATAACGATGTAAAAGTTTTTTTAAAAATTATGAAATATGTCCCAGAACTGGAACTCAGCTATGCCTAATATAGAACTTAATTATTTTAATATATGAAGACAAATTTCATTATGAAAGGCAGTACCTTCTCTTCTGAAATGAAAGGAATTTATGGAGAAAAGTAAATAACAGAAACCTTAATATTTCAGCCCCATAAAAATCCTCCTGAAACTAATACTTTAGATCTATGGAACATCAATCCTTCATTAGCTTCACTTCCTGCTGTATATATTTTGTGAACCCTTAATAAAAAAAATTCAGCTATTTAAATGATAAATATTAAAAATATGCTTTATAGCACTAAGTTATTAATTAATTACAAGCTTATATTATTTTTCACTATTATTTAGTAGGAAATATAACTTTGAATGACTTAATCATTTACTTTACTCTTCTTTCATATGCAAAGAACTTAGTTCAAGGCTATTTAACAGCAAAATTAATTGGTTATTATTACAGTTTCTTCTTTCTTTTTAAAAAGAATTAGGTAAGGTAACCTCTAATTCTGTTCTAATAAATACCCAAAATGAACATTTTATTGCTCACTTATTTCAAGTTCACATAAAATACCAACAACAGAATCCTTTCAGAAGATAAAAAGCTCCCAATACAGTGTATTTCAGGTATTTCCATTTAATAGTTCAGCCAAGGGGGCCCATTTTCAAAAAAAAAACCCCAACAAATGATATTACCAGGAAGAGTCATGTGCTTTGGAATATTTTTTTTATCTCCTGAAGGAGGATTTATTCCTGTGTAAGTGAAAATGAGTGCATGAAGCTCCACAATGACAGGAAGCCACTGTCCCTGTGCTCTGTGCAGCAGAGGAACAACCCACAGAGATTTCCAGTTCTGCTCCAGAGCTGCCAGAGCCAAAGGGGAAAATCTCCTTTACTCACAGGTGTCCTTCATGCACGTCATGGTGGAGGAGCACAACTCGATGACACAAACTGCTGCTCTGCCCTGCTCCAGGGGAGGCACTGTCAGAATGGAGACCTGGGGAGCAGAAAGCAGAGCTTGAGGGAAAGCAGAGAGTCCTGGAGGGTGTGGCAGCCACCACAATTCTCACTACAGCTGAAAAGGAACTGCATTTACACTATTTGGATTTTCTAGTTTACCAGGACAGAACAAACACAACACTGATTAATACCCTCTAAAATTAAGGACTGCAAACACTGACAAAGCAGATCCAAAGAAGCATCTTAAAGTGTACAGCAAAAAGGAATGTGTACATCTTACAGTGTACATCTCACAGTGTACATCTTAAAGTGTACATCAAAAAGGAATGTTTAAAAAAACCAAAGGAGTTTTGAACAAAGTTTAGACAAGATAAATAATTAAAAGAATAGTAAGGGTAACATTTTATTAAAAAGCAAGCAAAATTAAAATTAAAGACAATAGCTAAGAAACTCTATTAATTATAGTGTGAGCCAAGCAGGAAAATCCCAGTTGAACTAAACTAAACTAAAATTTGTAGTAATTTTATAGACACTGAGACAAATTAAACAATTACCAGTACAGAGACCTGACTAAAAATCTTGATTCAAGCACAAACAAAACTGAATGAATGACTTAATTTCTACCAACAACTAAATATTAACACATGAGACAAGTAACACAGAACTGGTGTGTACCTGCTGCTCTGAGTCTGTGTTCAATATAGACTGATCTGTAATGAGCACTGCCCTGGAGATCTGCCTACAATTAAATAAAAAGAATGATGTAAAAATAATTATATAATAAATTTCATTATGCAAAATGAAAACAAAACTGTAAAAACCAGCAATTTAGAATCATAGTTTTGGTAATACCAGGGCTATTTCACTATATAACCTTTATTATTCTTGGTGGGATATTTTGCCTGGTGCTGAAGCAGAAACACACCTGGAACACCAATGTAATATTTTCCATGACAAAACCAGGTGATGAATAAATGAGTCAGTGCAGTTGTATCAGACAGCCTCCTTCTGCTTTTCAAAAAGTTCTGCCTGTTTGATGAAGCTTAGCAGCATATTAAAGCCTTGTGATGTTCCAGAGGGCACAGGAGCCTTGCAGGGTGGAGTTCCCTCACCACCTGCAGTTTGTGCTCCTGCAGTGCCCAGGGCTGTACCTGCTCTGCCCTCACCTGCTCTGAGCCAGAGGCAGGATGTGCCCAGGGCTTCTGGCAGCAAAAATCAAACCACAGAAATCAATGAAGTTTAGTACCTGTCTAAAGCTGAACAAATTTAAAGCAAGGACAGCAACTGGCACCTTCCCCTCTCAAACACATTTTAGCAAATTTGAAATTCATAACACATTTAGTGCTCTTGGATTTTTTATATGGAAAGGGGGAATCTGATTTCAGTGCTAACTGAAGAAAACCTGACTACAGAAAGTCCACAGTATATCCTACAGTTAATACAAGAGAAATACTTTGCACAGAACTGAACTGTACTGTAAAAATAAAGGAGTGGACAAGAGGCTCCTCAGTTTAACTTGCAGGATACTTCACACACCATTATTGAAAGAAATTGTGTTTTTTGTTTTACCACATACCTGTAACACACATTTGTGCATGTGCTCTCCGAGAGGTAACTGTCTTCCACAATAAAATAGTTGGCACTTATTCTTTGTCCAAAATGATCCACAATGGCTTTGCACCTGTTTTAAAAAAGCAAACCACAGTAAGAAATTTTGACGTAAGGTAACAAAAGTATTCGTAAATTGTTAGAATTGAGTTATACAGAACAGTATTTGTATCCTTCAATTAATTTAGGTGCTTCTTTCTTGATCATGTGAACCCCAAAACCAATTCAACTGATCACCAAATCCTAGACTGACACATTCTACCTGGTGTATACAGTTTTCCACATGCAATGCCAATACAGATAATGATATCCCAACTTTAAAAAATTGGTCATTTTTACAGAAAATATAAGCTGACAACACTGGCATTTAGTTCTACACTTCTTACCTCATAATATGTAGAAAAATACAACTGTGAATTATTTTGTAGGTACTACCCTATTGCAGAGGGGTTTCATCTCTTTCTCTCTTCTTACAAAAACCAAGTTTATTTTAATAATATTTAACAAATGAAACAGCAAATTAAATTAGGAGATTTGGGAAAGCTCCCTGACAAGTGAGTGCATCAGACTGTTCCAGGAGCGAGCTGCTGTGTTTGTGACTAAAAATACCCTTTATCTCTAAGTTACACACAAAGGGATTAACTAAGTCCTAGTGTTTTAAGGATGAGACAAATGTTGTCCATAGAGCAAGGACAGAAATAGAACTGGGACACAAATGCAAACCACAGAAAAGAACCCATTCAGTGAGCTTAAATGCGAATGCAAATTTCAGAATTTCAGGGGCAAAATTCTCTATGAAAGAACAAACTTCACTTATGTATGACACATGAAGCTGCATCATAAATATGACACAAAAGGGAGGCTGCACAGAGATACTA
This sequence comes from Trochalopteron elliotii, assembly GCA_024734555.1. Lineage (NCBI taxonomy): Eukaryota > Metazoa > Chordata > Aves > Passeriformes > Leiothrichidae > Trochalopteron > Trochalopteron elliotii. Next base: position 459,030 of record JANPWX010019244.1, read on the forward strand.
AAGTAATCTCTACTGCTGATTCTGCATCCATGATCTGTGCTCTCTTCTACACTATCAGAACATTTACTGCACAAGTAAATAAAGCGAATTTAGCTTTACTGAACTTTTTCGGGGGGAATGAAAATTACTTTTTCTTAAAATTGAATTCTTCTGAATGACTTTATCAGTGTTTCAACAATTTAACACACAGGACTTAAACCAGTGAATGTTGAGCCAGAGCTCACACACAGATTTACCTGTGTTTTATCATAGTGCAACTTTACCAGTGGAAGATCTGACACACAAGTTATGCCTTAAGAATGAACAACACTTCTGTAACTTAAAACTATTTGTCATCTTCTGTGATTGTAATGATGTACAAACCCAAATCTGAATAAGTAATAGCAATCAGCTCCCACCAGCTCTGGTAAACCAGTTGTTCCTATAATCTGAGAAGAGAATTGAAGAAGGGTGCACAGAGAGTCCTCATCTGTAAATGTAAGAGGTTTATGACTATTAAACATGTTTTTGTAACGCTGACTTCTAATGCTCTCAGACATCTGGCCCCTATTTTCAAATTCAACAGGTACCTTGACAGCAGTACAAGCACTGTTTAACACCTGACACTCTTCAGTTTCAAATCCTACCCAACGTGTGTTTCACTTGCAACTTTAGCCAGTTTCTCCTCACTGTTAACCCCAGTGATTTCATCCCTGAGCTCTCATTTGAATACTGCAAATAAACAAGGAAGTCGAGCTGCTGCAGCTCATTTCTAATTATAACCTTTCTTATTGTTTATGAAACAACTTCCCCACCACCCCCCAAACATTATGGAAGGGGAAAGGTTGATTAAATGTCATGTTGCATCACTCAAAGCCAGCAAAAGCAACGACACATTTTATTTTCCTGCTAAGTGTTGCTTCCTCTCCTTTGTTCAGGAATAGCAGCAGGTCATACGTGTGATAAGACTTTAAACTGAGAGAGAGAGAGAGAGCTTTTAATTTCAGTTCCCCTTTACTTCAAAGGATGATGCTGAGAAAATTTCTTTCAAGTAGTGCTTCCACAGGCAACAAACACTTCTGCACTGACATTATCAGGTCTCTGTCATCTGATCTGTGTTGAGACAATGAATCACAGCCAACCCTCCATTGACCTTCTTTCAATGTGTCTGGATAAAAGGATGAAAATTAGAATCCATCTCCTTGCAGTGCCACGAGTTATAAATGTACTTTATAGGGCTCATTATCCAAACTAATGGACTAAGGGCGACATCCTTGAAATGGACTCAGCAGCACTGACAAAGCCAGTCTGCAGTATTTCAGCAGATATGTAAATTACTGGCTGTTTGCTCTATCTTTTTATCACAGATGTATAAATGTCCATTTATCACACCTCTTCCTTTCTGAGACCGAATTATGTAATTGGAAACATATGTGAAGTGTGATCAATATAAAATGCCCACCATTATGATGAAATTTTACATGTACCCAAAAAAGTGACATACAATAAACAAAGAGAAAAGCAACAACATTATCACACATTCAGTGTAGGTTTTTTTCCTCAGCGACAGAAATACAATGTGGTTTTCATTTTCTAACACAGCAACACAGTTCTAACAAGAACTCAGGATGTTCTGCAAACTTACTAAAACACTAGATCTAGTACAATACAAACCAGATATTTTCAAGTGCATTACTGAAACCTTAAAATAGGAATGTCTAAAATTTTTATTCTTTCAACCTGTCTTGCCTGAACCTTATTTTCAAAAACTGTAAAAAGGACTACAGAAAAACTATAAAAATAATTGTAGAGCTGGGTATGAAATCTACTGTTCTCTGTATATACACACATGGGTAGGAAAATGTGGAAAAGCAATGTTAGCCATGTCTAGAAAAAAGTTGGAATCAACTTTGGTGATATTTAGAGACTTTTAATTAAACTCTATCCTAAAAGTTTTAGAAGGAAATCAAGGCTGTAGATAGAAGTATATATTTTCCTTATGTGTACTAAATCAGGAATATTAAAAATAGAGAAAAAACCTCTGCCTTAAGGCATGGATGAAGCCTGGAAGGCTGTGGAAGGAGCTATAAACTGGTAATGACCACTGCACAATACATTTCTGCAATGCTGAGTGAGCCATTTGTAACCTGGGGAAGCTGCCTCTGCAAGCACAGAGCCAGCTGCACTGACAACCAGATATGAATTTGCCTCTTACCAATTACTATTAATGGTCTGTTGACTCAAAAGCTCAGTAACTCATAAATAGCCTCATTAACAACTTGATAGCTGATTTTTATTAGGAAAAACACTGAAGCCCAAAGTCAAGAGGAAATACAAGCTGGTGCAGGGAGGGAATACACAGTGAGGAAGCAGATAACAGCAAGAATGAAACAGAAGATAAAGGAAATGGATATCTTGGATGTGTTGTGCCTCTTCATACTCACTATCAGACAATGGCATTATTAAAAGCTTAATGTTTTTGGAATAATGGAAGTCTGGTAAAATCTTTACAAGTATTTCAACAATTCTGCTCCTCAAAAATCTAAAATGGCACAAGTGAACCACAAAAGCAGCCAAAAAAAGGACACTTCCATTATGTTGAACCCTGTGTAACTTATATTCAAAACACAAAGGCAGGTTAATGGAGAAGCAGCACTCTGACTCTTCTGGAACACATGTAACCTTATAGAGAAAACACTGATTTCAAAGGTCTTCACTATGTGCAAAAGAAGCTGGAAACTGGGGCAACAAGTACCACTGCACGGAGTGGGGTTTGGAAGTTGCTACCAACGATAAGCTTTGTCCCCCTGCAAGAGGAATTTAAGTATTTAAACATTATTGGAATATAAAGCTTCCTATAGTAACAGTTCAAATACCAGTGTTAAAATAAATGACGGTTTCTGAAAGGGGCACAGTTTAATTTGCATATGAATTGTGCATTTGAAACAACACACCTGATGAAACACAAAGTCTACATCTCAAAGTCTACAACTGTGCAGTGAAGTCCAGAATCTTCAGGAACTGGCAGGAAGGTAAAATCTGGAGTTTATTCAATTTCAAACAGCTACGACTTGACTATGTCGTGAAAAATGCAGCTACAAGAACTGTGCACAAGAAATTGCAGAGTGGTTTGGAAGGAAACACACCAGCCCCTCATTTAACTACTCATTCTCCTAATAAATTGGTACATAATTTCTAAATTAATTTTCTAAATTTTCTACCGAACATCTTGAACTTTTCAATTATAGAAACTAAGCTGCAGAGTTTTTAAGACAACCAAAGTCTGCATTTAGACTAATATCTGATAAAATGTGTATAACAGAAATATGACAATTTGCAGAGGTGTGAAAAATACCACTATGGAAAAAACTCTGGGTTGATTCTTCTTAGCTCAACTTTATACCTGCCTACAGGCCTGATATTGTTGCAAAAGAATTTATTCTGGAATAAGAGGGCAGCATAGTTTACGACAACAATCTACCTAAAAACTCATTAAAGTCTTTTCTCTTGGAGTGACATGCATTATCAGCAAAGATTAATCTGATGAGTCTTTAGGTGAGCTCCATTTTTAAAAATGCAATAACAGAGGGCTTTGTTGTCATCTGATGAAAATCAATTAGAGTAGGTAAGGCCACAAGGAAAACTAACATCACTCATCACCAGCCCCCCGGCAGCTGAAATGATTTGTCTTCCAAGCTTGGGTGATCAGGAGCTGTAGTAATATCACAGGGAAATTAATTTAGTTTCTATATTCTAGACCCACTTCCCTTGTTCTGGAGGACCTATACACAAATTACTTTTAATCAAGGTTGATGTGTTATTAATACCAAGGAGGATCTCGGAAGAATAATTTTTTTTTTTAAACTGACTTCAGGCATTTTTCACCCGTGTTCTGTGTAAACAGAAGGTTCCTGTGTCGGCCTTACCGTCCCGAGGCTCTGTCCAGCACCAGGCAGCGCACGGCGTGGCGGAGGCAGTAGATCCCCCCAAACACAGCACACAGCCTGAAACACGGGGAAAACAAGGGGTTAATTCAGCTCTGCTGACTGCAGTCAGTCTGAGTGGACAGCAAGGCAAAGCACAGAGACGTTGGTAATGCTGATTCACTGACAGGATGGGCCCCCCAAAAGAAGCAAGATGTGGAGCTGTTTGGAGTCCAGAGGAGGCCACGGAGTTATCACAGGGCTGGAGCCAGGCTGGGAGAGCTGGGGGTGTTTACCTGGAGAACAAAAGGCTCCAGGCAGAGCTCAAAGCCCCTTCCAGGGCCTCAAGGAGATGCAGGAGAGCTGGAGAGGGACTTGGGATAAGGGATGGAGGGACAGAACAAGGGGAACTGCCTTAAACTGAAGGAGGGTAGGTTTATATTGGATAGATATCCTCCCCTGTCAGGGCGGGGAAGCCCCGGCACAGGGTGCCCAGAGCAGCTGTGGATGCCCCTGGATCCCTGCAAGTGTCCAAGGCCAGGTTGGATGGGGCTTGGGATAGTGCCACCACGGCAGGAGTGGCACTGGATAAGCGTTAAGGTCTCTTCCAAACCAAACCAGTCCCTGATTCTGTGATTTTGAAATTAAAGTGTTTTGATCTCTCTTCACAGATGACAAACTTGAAAAGTTTCCCTTTGCAAACCTGACTTCCAAAAATGGCATTATTTTGTCATTCTAACGCCAGAGAAACCAGTTCAAAGACAGTCAGTCCCACAGTCCCTCCTGACCTGCAGGACTGGTGCAACCACAGGCACAGCCCCTCTCTGCATTCCTGGACCAGCAGCACAAGGAGCTGCCAGCACCACCAAGTACCACGGGACATGCTGGAACACCAGGTCCCTAAAAACACCCCTGCTCCTCATGGAAGACCAGAGGTACATCCCAAAATTCCCAGCCTTGGCTGTTTGGAGATTGTTGAAGATGACACAAAGAAGAATTCTTAAGAGAACCTAGAGCTATGGGTTTATTATCTCTAATGCTGCTGCAATCCATGGCTTCCTGCCTGACACAGCAGCTATCAGGACCTTTCAAACCAACTCAGAGGACTTTATTTCATATCTTGTATATAAGAATAGCACTATTAACTTGACTAGAGCTAGATTCCTCAGTTAAAAACAGTAATTACAGTTTTCTTTCAACTTCAACCACAGTGAGGGAGTTTTGATATATGCACTTTATTTTTCTAGTGTGCTTTGAAAGAACTTTGTTGCTTGGCTGCACAAAAATGTGAATTATTTCTTTCCAAGAGTGCCTCCTATCCAGGGGAGGAGGGCACGACCCGTTTACATAGGCCAGCAGAAAACTTCTCTTTTTAAATGAAAAGAGAAAGGAATTTTGATTGTGTTGCTAAACAATCACAAACAGCCAAAATACCTATTAAAATAGTCTAGCATGAAAAATGACACCGTTAGGAAGAACTTGCCAAAATTATTTAACTACAGAAACTGAAATATTAAACTAAATGGCACCCCAATAATTTATGACAAAGTAAAATCATTGTGCTGGCATTACTTTCATACAATGGGCTATTCAAGATGATTTGACTGCACTTGAAGTACAAGGCAACTCTTTGATACCATTAACCCTAAATGACAGACATTTAAACTGATATTACTCTAATTAACTGGCGACTGCCTCCACCAATAATTCAAGTTTTGCTGAAAGATAGCAACAACACTGTACTCGGCTTCAACTTTGCCCCAGTGACATCAAATCATATTACAGCTAAATTAACAGTTGTGAAAATTTTTGGCCTGGTAGCCCTCCATCATACACAGCCTTTAAATGCCATTTCAGGCCCCATCGAGGCAGAAATCAGCAGCTGCAATTTTTAACACAGCTGTGAAACAATAGGACATATTAAAAGCTGCATTTTTGACAGCGTATTCGCAGTGATTTATGAGTTTGTACATAATTTGATTATTCTATTAATTTTACTGATTACTGATTCAGCTAATACTGTGAAGGTCACTTACAAAATAAATCTTCATTACATTTCACAGAAAGTAACTGCCTCCAACTACTTGTTTTCTTTAATTAAACACTAATGTAACAAGAGAAAATAGGCTTCAGGGTTGCTGCATCTGTTGATACAAGAGGAGTTTACTGCTTTGATGTAATGCTCTGTGATATTAATTGAACAAAAATAGAATGTCTCTTCATTTGACATCTCGACTTCCAACACTGAGATACCACAAACACACTCAAATTACAGACTTAGCCTTAGTTCACTCTGAAAGAATTTTAAAACCATATCAAATAATTGTACACCAAAATCCAGTTTTTGTTTCTAGCATGTAATTTGTCTTCTACTTTCTAAAATTCACGTCATGATTAATTTAAAAAAATGACTATTTTTTAACTGTGAATTTTTTCTGTAGTAAAAACTACTTGCTTCTCTCCTTAAAGCTGAATACTGCATGTACAGCAGTGCAAGCTTTGGAGAAAGATCAAAGAAAAACATGGCAAGTGCTGGAATAATGAATTGTCCTCTTTCAATTTATTTTTACAGAGCAAGCTGTGACCTGGTACTTATGTTAAATTCTGTTTCCTGAAAGGCCCCATGACCATCAGCCTTCCCTCCAGTGTTGCTGTGTTCAAAAAACATTAACAAGCAGAGTCCAGACAAATCAAACAAATAAAATAGCTACAGCTACAAAAACTGATGGTTAATCTTCCCAACACAGGGTTCCCATACCAAAGTCAAAACTCAGTGTGTGCATCCACGTGGATAACACCAAAAATCCCTTCTCCAAAAAAACAGCACCAAAAAACTAATGAAGAAAATAACCAATGTCATCCTGAACTGTCCTGGCATTTGGAGAGCTATGGAAAGGAAAATAAGTGACATAAATGCTTAAGGAAGCAGATGAAGAGACAAATATTTTGACTTTTCCTGCAGGCTGTGTTCATTATTCCTGTGAAATTTAAAAAGGTCCTGTAATATTAGAGAATCAGCCTATGGTCTAAATCTAATCAGCAACATGACAATCGTAAACCAGCCACAAAGTTCCTGCAGTTACCCATCAGCACTCAGCTCACTCACAAAGAGTACTTTGAGCTTGTAGCCCACAGTAGGATGATTTGTTTCCCCAGATCTCCCTTTCCTTCTGGAAAACCAGACTGTGACTGGGAAATTCTGCAGGAAGAGGAGCTGGAATGGCAGAGCTGGGGTGGCAGGGGGAGAACAAGGACTTGAGTTCACTTCAGCTCCAGCAAACTTCTCATGGGGAGAGAGCCAGCAGGCAGCAATGGTGACAGCTCCAGGAAAAACCACCAGGGATGAGAGAGGGGTTAGGAAAAAACAAAGTAGCCCAGTCATATGTCATGTTTTCGGAAGTTTCATATTTCACAACTTTTCTAGGGATTTAAGAACCAAATTTAACTTTAAGAAATTCCTCTTTTTGAGTATATGGAATTTCGACTGTGTATATATATAAATATAGAAAATTATGTGGAGTTTAGCCTCTATATATAGAAACATATATTCACATCCTGTGAAACATTCTAGTAGTGCATACAGTATCTGCCAGTAAAACAGACAAGATAAAAACTGGTGTGCTTGGTGTTGTTTAGAGCACAAAGCTCTATCTACTTATCAATGACCCTCAACAGACCCTCTGTGCACTTCTCTCCATAATTTTGAAATAGGGGTAATTTAAGTCTATTTCATCAGAGCCTGGCAAGGATTGGTATTTATTGTTCGTGGATTCTGAATGACCACACTGCACTGAAGTGCAACTATTTCAGGAGTCTTAACATTTGAGTTCCTATTATGTGATCTACAAGTTTCAGAGTTTGGGAAGGCAGTCACTGCTGCCTTTTACAGACCAAAGACTCCAATTCCACTTCCCAAATTCAAATGTTAGAAGATGATGGAATAAAAAGCTTTATTCATCTTATATTTCTTTGTTCCTATACTTCAGGCTGGCTTTGCACCAGTGTAGATTTCTTAGGGTGCTTCTAAACCTGAGGAAATTCTGAGAAAACCTGAAAAAATTCTATTGACAGAAAAAAAGACCACCTTTAATCTGCCTTTCCATTTCAGTTGTTAGTAATTTAAACAACTGCAGTACCAGCAGCTTATTCCTGATAAAACTGCCATGTTACTGACGACTCTTGTCACAATATAAAAGTGGTGTCTCTTAAAATCAACCACATTATCAACCTGATTTTTTTCAAGGATATTGCAATTAACACTACTTCTTAGAGAATCAAGGTTAAGAATCATTCTCTGGGATTCTGAACTCAAGAAACAGATGATTTATATGAAGGTTAGATGAGAAACCATCAGCCAATATGTTTAAGTGGCCTAGAAATTACAGTTAAAGCCTTGTGGCAACTGTAAGAAATTGCCACAGAGCTGGAGAGGGAAAAAAAGAAAAAGGAAATAGAAGAGTCCACTTGTTTCTGTGCTGCTGTGAGGGCAGGGAAGTGCAGAGGCACCCCCAGGGCTCCTCTCTGGGGGAGGTGGAAGGATGGGAGCTGGCTTGGACCCCATGGACCTGGCTGGAGAAGCAGCAGCTCCTCACCCAAGGTCATCCAGCTGCAATTACACAACAGAGAGGCTGGGGAGAGCAGGACTGCAGGGCAAGGCACAAACCCAGGCACTAGAACCAGTCACTAAACATTAGCTCATCTATAAAACCCATTTATGTGTTCTCTGCCTCCAGAAAAGACACAAAAATTCCAGTTCTCTTAAACCCCAATGAAATTCAAGGGCTATTTTATTAATTCTGTCATGTTTAGGAAGTTACCTTTCTCTGTCTTCTGGTTTAATGAAAAAGGACTCTGCTAAATGCAATTTGCCTCCTCATCTCAGATTTGCTCTAGTAATAAACAGTCATGCCATTTCCACAGGTCTCCTGAAATTGCTGCAAATATTCGTATGTCTGAGTCAGAATTCTCAGAAAGACCTCGTAAGGCACAATCTGCACATCCCCACACAACCAGGAAGGAACTTCCTTGTTAAGGCAGTGGTAAGAGGTAATACCAAATAATATACTAAGATACATTTTCCTCCTATTATCACCATTATCCTAATTATTAAACCCTGAAAAAGCACCTCACAAGAGCATTTGTGTTCTGTGCTTCTAGGTTCCAAATATGTTTTTGAAATGAACCAAGATGGTCAAGAATGAGAGTAGGACAATGTAAGTCTGACCCCTCAATAAAATTTCCTGACTGAAAACTTTTCCAAGCCTCCTTAGGGATGGGAAATCAATACACTTTGACAACATCCACATGATTCAGAGCATCCCATGTGATAGATTCCAATGGCTGAAAGCCTTCACGAGGTATAAACTCCTGCAGAACACAATTTCCAGACAGAAATAACAAGGAGCAGAACAGCTCTCATGTTTGCAAGTAATTTTTTAAACAAAGGATTGACAAGCACTCACTGAGAAGATAAAATCTAAAATGGGAAGGTATTCCCCAAGTTTTATCCACTTAATGCATTTCACAACAAAGGCTATTTCCAAATTAAAAGTCTTTTGCTGTCAAATTCTGAGAAATATTGTGGGCAAGGACACAAAAGCATTCCATAGCTGTATTAACGACAAGGCTCACTGATCTGTGAATAACCTGAAAAAAATGAAGATTATTGAGTTACTTTACCAATCTATCCATCCATCACTAGTGAACAGGTCTCAGAATGATGGATTATCTCACTTCCCTCATGTTTATCCCAAGAAAAGAGTTTCCCCTTAGAGGGAAAAACAAACAACTGATCCTACAAACAATCCTGCTAACTCTGCTTGCCCATTTTGCATTCATCTGCCAACAAAGTGTGAAGAAAGATATCAAATTTATCTTTAAAGGCCAAATTACATTTGAAGTTTTATTATTTCCCTGAAATGCAAGTGAAAACAATTAAGAGGAAAGCAGCAGTGCAGCTACTGGTACTATTCAGTTTTTAGTACAACCCATGGAATAGTGGTAAGCTGTCAGTAATTGCAATTACATTTTCTGATCCAAAGAAATGAAATGATTATAAGTGATAAGAGATAGGTAAGTATGAAAGTTAGGTATTTTGAAATGGAGGACTGAACTCCTATCTCACTATGTTTTTTAAATCACCTGTGATTGTTTCACATGTGCTGAGACTCAAATCTGCCACACCTGATTGTTACTGGGAATAAACATGGTTTGAATTTCTCATTAATTTCTCATCAATACGCTGAATCATACAATTCACATACAGAAAAGTTCTAATTTTCCTAATATGCAAGATGGTAACATGCTAACACGAGAGACGTGATGCTCATGTATAGATCTAGCTGAAAAACATGGTGTATCCAATTTTTAATAAATTATTGCAGTCAGGTTTCCTGAAGTCCAGGCTTGATTTTAGAGCACTAAAACCTTCCTAGACTGTAACAGGGACATAACTGGGAATTTTAAAGGACCTGAGACTACCCCAGAAGCTCTGACATCTGCAGCAGATAATAGTGCATATGTAAAGGTAAAACTGATTATTCATTTTTAAATACATATAGGAACCCTTGGAATCAATCACACTATCCATCTTATCTCAGCCTGGCCTCTTAATCTTCCTGTAAATATGGGCATTGAAAGAGATGGAACTGTCTTAATCAGATCTTTCCTCCATCACTAAATTACTGCTGTCACTGTCACAGAGACAAAAGTTACAATTCCAGCCAGAATCTGTAGGAACTACTACAAAAGGTGACACTGCCCACAACAAGAAAGTTCAAAGCCTGTTTATAGGGAATGTACATCATTAGCCTATAAAAGTCAGGGAACCACCAATTCCTCTGCCAGAGCAGCTGAGGATATTCCAGCACCTATTGCCACCCTGACATCTGTCAGTTTTTGGATAACTCTTAACAAAGACACAAGAGACACAACATGTCACCTCTAGAACCTTTGTGAGATGACACAGTGGACAGTCACCAATTCCCTCTAAAAGTTCACATGGGAAAAAACTACTGCTTCTCAGAAAGCCAATCCCATTTGTCTGTTTATATTTGCACGAGTCCAGAGGAAAGAATCTGAAACCAAACTGAAGAGAAACATTGCCTGCTCTGCCCCACATTCAGTGCATTCACAAAGCAAACACAGCACCAGATGCAAAGGCTTGTTTGGGTTTTCCTCAAGAATGAGATGTTACTATATTCACTTTTACTTAACATCAGACTATTGCTGTATCATTAGAAAGGAAGAGTCAGAACAGTTTTGTACAGTTTTGTACCAAGAAGGAAGCAAAGGAAGCTGTGAAGGGCCAGTAAAGTTTTGCTACTTGTCAGCTCAGGAGAGCAAGAGGCTTCCAATGACCTTCCTTGTTCCACGACTCCAATTTATGGAGACAGAAACCTCACATCTGCACCTCACCATACTGGGATGTACATTACAGTGACATAAAAGTTTAATTTTCTCTCCTAAACCATCCCTGCTTAAACCAATAAAGAGCGAGGAGCGCTTCTGCTCACTCGAGTGTCGTCAGCAGTTCTAAAAGGTTGTGGTGTTGATGCAGGATTCATTTGGGATGCAAGGATGTGACTTACAAATGTCTTTGACTCATTCCCATCAATATGCATGTGTGCCATTTATAACAGTAGCCTTGATGAGAACACACAGTGTAACTGGCTGCAAGAAACGCTTAAGAGGTTTACATTAAAGCAGAATATAGAACAGTGGTTAGAAATCACAGGCCAGGTGACACCTTCCTCTGATAAGCTGGTGATAAAAGCTGTAGGCTGTGATCTATAGGCTCTGGTGCTGCCTCTTTACTCCACTGCCCCAGAGGGATTCTTCGGATACGGCTCACTTTGAGCAAGACACAATCCTGAGGGCAGAAGACCCTTAAAAATTGTGATTGATCTCAAAAAATTATTATAGTTGCCTCCTAAATTGTTCACTTAAAAACAGACAAATTTTTTTAAAAAGTTTTGTATTAGACTGTTTGTAATACAAACCTTTTAAAAGTATAATTACTTTTTGGTTTGACAGAATAATTTGCTTCAACTACTAAAATACCCTCTTTGTTGTAAACTTACACATTTTAGCAAAAAAACCCCAAAAAGGCAGCAACCAGTGATCTTAAATAGAAAGTTCAGGCCATTTGAAGAACTCCTGTCATCACAGAATGATTTTCGGATATGAATATTTATAATACTTCTAGACACCTCTACTGCTAACTCTTGAAATATATTGCTGTTAGAGATCAGAAAACTGCATGTGCTGGTTATTAAATAAAAAAATTAAGCCAAAGGGATTTTGAGAATGCAAAGAAGTTTACATGGATAAGAATCTACAGGGGAAAAAAGGCAAGCAAAGTTTTAATTATTGAATTTATTTTTTTCCCCAAGTATTTGAAGCCAAGGAAGGTTGAGCTGCCAAAATTGCACTACTTCAATGGCTCAATAATATCCTGACTTATTAATCTGCTGGTCACAAACAGATACCTGGCCTCACATGAAGTCCTATAAAGACACAAAGACATCCATAAAATCCAGAAACATAAGTTCTGTTGCTTGACCGTATCCAGAGTAGTTACCTAACCCCAACTCTTGTTCACAAATTGTCTGTCCAATCACCTAATCACATAGGTCTGCACTTTAAATCACGATATAAATAAAGCTTAAGGAGCAGATGGAAGGCTACTGACAAAAGATGGTAGCAAACAACATTTCTATTCAATGGAGCAGAATTATTCCAGAATGCTTCCATCAACATATAACTGCATCCATCCTGTACACAGCCAAGCAGGCTCAAGCTGCTAAGGCCATTCTTCTGACAGTAATTTAAGTATTGTTCTGGAGAAGAGAAGCAGAATCTATCACAGCGACAAACAGGAATACCCAACAACGTGCTGTAAACCACAATTTCATAGTAGCACACATGTAAAAAGCAGAACTTGTCCAGCACCAAACAAAGCAGGTAAGACACTGCACTGCTATTTAAAGGACTGATGTACAAATATATCACCCAGACAAACTGGCCTCACCAGGCAAAGCCGCTTTTTTTAAACAGAGCTAATGTTTACTTCAGACCTACAGGTTACCACATTAAACCCACACTGAGCAGATGGAAAGGCTGCTTGCCAGCAGCAGCAAAGATGAAAAAAAAACCTCAGCTTTTTAAAAGGCAGTTGAACTGTTGGAAACAACTGAAATTAAAACCACCCACCCTCTGCACACGGATCCTTGATGGTCCCCAAAAGCACCAAGCACCAGTTCTGTGCCAGAGCCACCAGCCCAGGGACACCTCAGGAGCCAGGGCAAGGACTGCACTGTCACTGCCACAGCTCAAGGGGCTGAAGAGGATTTTGGTTTATCCTGGAATCATCTGGGCTTTTTTGTTCTACTTGCTTTCTAGGGCTCAAGGAGTGGAGAACATATGGTTGCTGTTTGGGACGTCAGAACACAGCAGTGGCTCAGTGAAACAGGGATCTCCTCTGCTGTTCAGTTCATAGGAGCTGGAACCTTGTAGTCTGGAGAGAGCTACAAAACGATGCCAAGAGCACAATACATGATTTTACATCAAATGCCCTGTTTGTATAAAAGTCTGTGATGTAGAAAGGTTTGTTTTAAATCTAATTGTAAACTGGACACATGGCACCATTCTCCCCTTTCAGAACAATCCAGCACATTATTAAATATCTACCCGTGACTGGTGCATGCATTCTCATCATTAACTGGTAACGCAGATAACATGGATCTTCCTGCACCTTCAGGGAAGGATCACATACAAATTTATTCAGACTATCCAAATGCACAGTCACCCTTTTGGACAGATATCACTGAGTCTTCTCTGTCAGATGTAAAAAGGGGCAGACACATATGGGTTAAATTATGGCTTTCTCATTTCCTAGCACTTATTAACTTATTCACAGGCAGCCATCACAGCCAGCACACTACAAGCCACATTTGCAATAACAGTGAAGAATGTTGCACGGTATTATCCTAGTGACTGATACCTCTTACATTACCAAGTTTCCTTTCTAAAATATATGTCTGGGTAAGTGAGGCTTACCTGCAGAAGCACTGTGGGATCTCTCCTTGCCCATAGAGAGGGAACAAGAACGGGGTGTTGCCGTAGCGGCCGAGGCACTGCAGGAATTTTCTGGTTGCCTGAAGACCCTGCAGAGTGCTGCTCTCAGCCTCTGGCACCATGGCAATGGAGTGAAGGATGAAGTGCTGCAAGCTGGGGGTCAACTTCCGAGTCTGCAGGAACTGAGCAAAGGTGCTGCTCTCGTAGCCTGAGGGAAAAGCACAGGAGGCACTGAGCACATGTCACACCTGCACTTCAGCTCCAGCAAGTGCTTTTGGATTTCAGTAAACTAAAGCAAGAGAGTTTTTCAACAAACACCTTGCTGAAAATGGATCATCCAAGTCAATGAAAGTTAGAAAAACTACTCCCACAAAGTGAGTCTTCTCAGAAAGCAGAAATATAACTCCACTAAAATATTTCAAAATATCACAAACCCACTTCGTGGGTCTCCAATGGCATCACTGATTCATTCTGTTAGACTTGATCTAACTCCATTTGCCAGTCCTGACAGAAAAGTGAGAAACTGTGGACAAAAATCCATTGAAGTGCCTTGGGATGCTGTTTCCTGTGAATTACCCAAAACAACACCCTGAATGACACCCACTCCAGAACAGGACTGCTGCATCCACACTGCCAGTGCTAGACTGGATATTTATGCTCAAAGATGCCCCTCACACAGTGCCACAATCCAAAGATGAGAGAGTGCAATATTTATTTCAATTTGATAACTTGCTGGCAACAAACAAATGTGGATAAGACAGAGAGCAGAAAGGGCTGTTGCTCTCTTCCCTTTAAATTAATATTATTGTTGGCACATTTTGAAGCTCAAAGAAACACAAGTCTTCTGGGAGATGTTTAAACCATGTTGGCACTGATACATCTCTGAAAACCTTTAGTTATCTTCATAATGGAACCATTTTTTGCCAGGAAAAGCTTGTATTTAAGCAATAGCATGCTTCCATGTTATTCACAAATCTACTCTTATTTCAGTCCTGGATAAATTCCTAACTAATTCAGAAACACTTCCATCAATGCAGAGACCAGTACTATCAAGATATATTTTCTGTTCAAGATTCAACCACTGCTTTATTGCAAATGTATCTTACTGCTCTTTGTACAGCCATGCAGAAAGTCATAAAACAACATGGCTTTTTGTTTTATCATTCTAAAAAAAATCTCAAGTTTTTTTCACTTCAAACTTCTTATGTAATTCCATATTTTACAGAAAAAAAGCTTTAAAAAATTCTTCACTCTCATGAACTCTTCCTATTAAAAGTCTCCCTTCCCACAAACGCAATGATCTCATCAAGAGCAATTTTAAATTTCTGAAGTTTTTACATTAGCTTAATCTGACTCAAAATACTCTCAATTATTTCTCAGGCTATTTTAAAATGTAGGAACAAAATCTATTTAGCTGTCTCTGGAAGTAAAATAAATCTAATGTTATTTAGCTACATGAATCAACGGATTAATTTAAAATTGATGTGGCATCTCCTTTTTTTACTTAGTAAGTTTTCTAAATATCACCAATATCCTCACTCTGAGCACCTCCATTTCTTCCAGCAGCAGCAACTGAGATCACCTGCAATCAATAAACCACTTCAGCCTAATGAATTTTTCCACCTTCAGGGTTTTCTGGAGTTCATTACAGACTCTCCTTTTCTTCATCTTACCAGATCTTGATACTGACTGTTTTTCTCATGCATATGTTTAATAACTTTCTCTGATGTTTCTACTTCTCCTTCTTCACTATTTCATTTTGACAGATTTTTTTCTCTTTGCCTTATTTTACTTTTAGACTCCAAGAACTGATGACATCGTTCTTTGTACCCTGAGGAGCCCAAATCCAAAGAACCTTCCTCCTGTTAAACTGATTTCCCTCTTTGACCCAATGCTCGTTATTCTTTGCACATTATACCTCAAATCCATTCTGATTTCCTCTCATCTAAATAAGCCAACAGTTGATAAAAGCACCTTGAACTTGCCCTCCACAACTAAAGGACATTAAATTACATTTATTTTTATAGTTAAAAAATTCCATTTTCTCCATTTCTGATTTTGTGGTAATGCATTGCAAAGATTTACGTAGTACCCAAAAAAACAAGGCAGAAAATTCAAATAAACTGCATTATTTTAAAAAATACCTGGGGGAGGGGAGGAAACACTTAAAAATGACAAAAAGCATTTTGCAACCTTGCTGTAATATATAATTTTGCTGTTAAAGAAAAATGTAAATAATAAATGATGTGGGAACTAGAAGAGCAAGTGCTTAAGTAGAAGAATTTAACACTGAAGTGAAAAGGTCACAAAAAGGTCAAAGCATACTTTAAAAATGAATCTGTAAAAACAAACTGTGAAAACACAGGACAGCTCTCAGAATTCTGCCCCCTTGAAAGGAGTGTGCCTTATTCAGTGAGACACTACCTTGGTATTCCTCGGGGTGCTGTTCATAGTCCAAACAAAATGTCAGAAATTTCATGAGCATTCTCTTCTCCACCATGGTGAGCTGTCTGCTGTTGAAGACATCTGCTCTAGAACAAGGCACCTGCAAAATATTTTTTAATAATTTCAGATACTTTCCACACTCTGACTGTAAAAGTATCAAGCAACAACAGTCTGATTAAATAACAAATACTTGAAGTTACTGTTTTCAGTCATAGTTATTTTCTTACGTATTTCTTTTCCCTATTTTCTATTGTAACTAAAGTTACCAATTTTCCACAATAAGAACATTCAAAAATCTTTTTCAGCCTCTTCCCCTTTTTATTTATTTCCCTCCAATTTCACTTTCATCTCTGACTGCAGAGGTAATCACTAGAGTTTGCATTAACTGTGCAACATCTCCTGTTGCCATTATCTCACTGACTTCTCTTGCATGTCACATAAAGACAAATCTAGTCTATGTTAGAATCTTAAAACCTAAAATCTGTGAATCTTCAAGAATTAACTGCCAATCAATCATGGTGTAAACATTTAGCCTGAGGTAAAGATTTATGTCAAGATACTAGACTGCACAACCTTATTTTAGTTTGCTTTGATTTTATTTTAATATTTATATATAACACATACAAACATCTTTTCTTCCAGAAATTCAATTAGAATCATAATTAAGAAAAAAACACCAGCTTCTTGTCACGAAAATTCTCGAAAACCCAATTTCAATCTTCTTGACTTTAAGAGAATGAGATGAAACACATGCAGCACATTATTTTCTGATACCTGCTCCACTTTCCCCTCTCGGAAGGCGAGAACTCGCGTGGCGTTTTTGAACTCGGCATATCTGCTCACGTTGGATTTGATGAGGAGGTCAATTAACAGGCCCCGGGAATAAAGCAACTGCACAGGGAGGAGAAAGGAAGTGGTGGGTGAAGAGGACCAGTCAAGTACCCAACAAAATCCTCACCAGCTGCTCCCTAAATCACCTGAACCAAGAGTGACATTTTCTATAGGTAAATTCCAGAACTCCCAAGCTAAGGTTTAGTCACATATGATTTGATCATCTCACTATAAGCTACATACATGACGAAATAGAGGAGGGTCAGAAATGTAACTATGAACTGAAAATCCTTGTCTGTATTGAAAAGTCTTGTGGTCCTGAGGAACAGACCTTGCAAGATCACACAGGAATTTCCTGCATAAAGGTTTCCTGGGACACCAACAAGGACACTACAAGGGAGCCCATGTTCCTGTGCCAGGGAAACACCAGCACAAACTCCTGGGCTTGCCCTGCTGACCACTCCTGTATCCAAATTTCTGGTATTTGCTGCAATTAACACCCTGTCCCACAGTGGGACAGCCAGAGTACAGAAAGGATACAAAATAGCATTATATTTTGTACCACCGCCCACTGCCTGGCGTTCAAGATGTCACTGCAATGATGCTTGGGAGTGGGATCCACATTTGGAACATGAAATTTGCAGTAATGCATCTTGCAGTGTCTTCACAAAGAATTGAATGAATTATTAAAGAGAGTTTCTTTTTCAGTTTCCAGAGGTTTGAAAAATCTTCTTAGACACAGTATGAAAAGTGAAGCATTCAACTTTGAAAAAGCTTTCTGTGCTGCAAAACACACTTTTTATCTTCTTAAAAAGATAAAAAATCTGCATGCAGATTGTTCTTTCTTGTTTAAAAATATAATTCTGTAATGGTACTATTCAAAAGGAGAGATTTTGCCAGTACTACCTAAGTGCTATATTTAATGACATTTATTTTTATGGTGGTATTTCTGAGCTGTTTCTGATCTCTTTGGTTATAAAACACTTAAGGACACATATTAAATAGCTCGCGTTTGTTTTAGGGGTAGCAATTCTTACTTTTGAAAGGTGGCTATTTTGCCTCAAAGGTGCTGTCTCAACATGAAGGGTTTTAAAATGAATGCCAGCATTTTAAGCAAAGTAAACGTACTTACACAAAAAAAAGAGTCATTCAGTTCCTACCTTAGAGACTAAATCAATATTAAACCTTCTGCCTTCTCTCACAATTTGGGAATAGGTGATTTTCTTTGGTTCTTGGGCAGCACTTTCGGAGGGCGCGGGTTCCATCTTTGCCGGTTCCGGAGCGGAGTCACCCGAAGCCGTGCTGGAAGCAGCTCCACTGCCAGGGGCTGCTCCTGCCCCATCCCCTGGAGCTGCCCTGGCTGCCTCAGGGCACGGGGCCTGCTCTGGCTCTGGGGTCTGTGGCTCCTCTCCAGGGCTCTCCACTGCTTCATTCTCTTTCTCTGGCCCTGGAGAAACCCCCTCTGCTGCCGGACTCTCCTCCGACCCTGGAGAAACCCCTTGGGCAGCAGGGGCTCCAAACACAGGCAGCTTTGGCAGTGCACCAGCTTCTTCAACACCTTCAGCTGAATCCTGACTGATTAAAAACACAGAGGGGAAAAAGAGGGGGGAAAAGTCTTTTTGAAGAGTCTTAAAAACTTGTTTGAAGTTTTGAGTCGGTGCCAGAACAGAAACCTCAAGCATTTCTAGGAAAAGCATTAGAATTTCTTTATCCTGGCCCATTCAGGTGTTCCACCCACTAACAAACTCTGGTTCTTTGGCTGTAAAGCTAAAATTCAAGAGGACTATTTTTATTGAGGAGAAAAAAATGCCAAGAAAAATTGGAGTTTTTACTTTATGTATACTCAAAAGATAGAAGGATCTCAAAATGAAAATCAAGGCCCTCAAGGTAGAACAACACACAGCTACATAAACAACAGAAATGGAGCATTT
Source organism: Trochalopteron elliotii (assembly GCA_024734555.1). NCBI lineage: Eukaryota > Metazoa > Chordata > Aves > Passeriformes > Leiothrichidae > Trochalopteron > Trochalopteron elliotii. The sequence continues at coordinate 478,216 of JANPWX010019244.1, forward strand.
TGAAATAATAACAGTAACTTGACTAGGAGTTCCCCATGGATTAAAAACCATGAAATTGAAATGCAAGTATGTGTTAAGGCCATTAAGCTGAGATACTGTCCTGAAGAAAACAGACAAGCTTTACACACCCAAGCTCCTCTGCAGCCACGATCCCAGTGGGGCCATTGAGAACCAGACCACTCAGACCCAAAGCTTACGTAAAACTTTCGAATTCTTTTTCCAACTCTGCCCTTGCATTCTAATTAGTTGTTCAAGGAGCAATGCTGTTATGCAGTGCTGCAAATCCATGCACAGGGGATGAAGGCAGTCAGTCACAGGAGGGACATTTCCAGACATTTACTCTGCACAGTTCATTTCTTTTCCACAACATTTATTTAAAATTCCCCTTATAAAGCAGCCCTTCACTTTAATCTCATCTACTTGTTTTATGTTAAACTTCAGTGACACCTCCCTTAGAAAGCAGGACTTTTGAACTTGGTTTAGTTTACACTACCAGCTGAGATGAATCAAATCAGTGTCATTGTAAGTGAAAGGAGTTGAGCAATAACTCCAAACTATCTTTTTATCTTTATACCACAAGCCATTAATGCACTGGATAAACAATTTAATCTTGGCTGAAAACTAATGAACTATGATTTTAAAGGTGACCTGCAAACACAGAGTATTAACAGGATGGTCAACGTTCCCAGAACAGCAAGGAATTACTCAGCATCAATACCAAAATGCTTCCTCACACACCTGTAGCCTTACAGATGGAAGCAGGGGCAAGATCTCTGCTCAAAAAGGAACAGAAACCTGGTACCCTTTAAAAATTGCTCCTCATTTCTGAACTCATGGAGCTCACACTGACCCATGGAGAGTTTGGAAGCAATCTCCCAGCTTGGGCACAGTCACCAGGAAGCACTTAACTCATGACTGGGGTAAAATATTGCCCTGGGAAATACAGGAACTGCTACAAGGAAGCACTAATGAGAGAAGGCTGTTTCTGTACATTAATTATGTCTTTTTGCTTCAGATTGCCAGCATTAAGTAACCATAAAATATCAAAGAAAGATAAGTACTTTGTCAAATATTTTTTAAAAAAGTAATCTCTGCTACATATAAAAATGAAAGTCAATTAAATTTTGGGGTTCTATTTGATTCTATTGGATTTTGGGGGATTTTTTTAGGATTTTGGGACATGGTGTTTGTGAAAACTGCAAAAACTCTTGCCAGTAATTAAGTAACTAAGAATGAAGCTTTTATTTAACTCATTCTAAACCTTTAGAACACAAAATTAAAAAAAAAGGTTTTCTTTCTACCTTCTCCCAATCTCAATGAGCAGTTAATCTCATTTTAAACATACTTGATTATTACTTTTTAAAATCAAAATAAACTTGGATTCATAATACACTATATTTTTCTATATCACTCTGAAAAGCAGTGTAACAGAAATATTTACATATTTTAAATTTCTATTCACTTCCCATTAAAGAATAGGTAAATCTCCATGATTTGCAGCTCCACACTTTTTATAATGAGAGCCTAAAAACTGTATATAATCTAAATTCATGACATCCTTCCTATAGGACCAAATATCCCTGAATAATGTAAGAACTGTCTATAAAAACGACTCAAATTGAACTTCTGTACAGACAATTCTTCTCCTAATTCAGAAAAAAATAATACATCTGCAGACAAATTGTTGTGTAAATTTAGAATATTATCTTCCACCATTCATCAATTAATGGTACTAACAAAGGAATATCTTAAAATGAATGTGTCTTATTAATGCCTTGTAACAGCAACCCCTTCAGATAGGTCAAATGAAAAATTGCCAACCAGCTGGTTAATTTATTCAGCACAGGTGTTCACTATTTATTTTTCAGCCATTTGCCTTTTTTCAATCCAGCTTGTTGTAGACACAGTATTCTTTCCCTTTGATGGATGCACTTTGTTCTAAGGCCATTCATTTCAGATTTGCACTGTGTATATTATACTGCTACCCAGCTGTTTATTCTTTCAAAATAAATGTTTAATGGTTACTTCATAGGAGTTACAAAAGTTAAGCAAAAACAACAGAATCTAGGCAGAACATGTAAATTGTCAGAAACACAGTAATTGACTCTCTCAGAAAGTCTGAAGTTCTTCGGGAGAACTTTTTCTTTGCCAGGTTTATTAATCCTATCCTTGTTCCTTGGGGGGTTGGGTTTTTTTTTTCAGTGATGACCAAGACAGCACTGTACTAAGGTAAGTTGAATGCTTAAAAGCATAATTTTACCCAAGTATAATCTCACTTCTAAGTGTGAAATCTCACTGCTAGGGGGCTCATTTGGGAGCCAGCTATCAGCCAAAAATTACACACAAAGTTAAAAGACTGTGAAACCTTTCCATCTGATTTAATCCGTGTTCTGAACAATATTTATTATGACAACAGAATGACAATTACAATATCCAAGTGCTATTGCTTTAAGATAAGCATTACATTTTATCTGCAATCCAATCAAGCACCATTACTGTGCAGCACTGAACCTTGGAAGAGTCTCAGTCTGTGACCTTCAGATTGTATTTATGTCATTCACATCTTTTTTCTCCTAATTATGATGTTTACAGACAGAAATATGTATTTCTGTACAAGTATGTGGCAGCATTTCATTTAGCTACCTATGGCATTTTTTAAGGGATTCAAGGTTAAACTTACATAACTATTTCAAAGAATTTCCTCTCAGAAATTCTGGACAGTGTTCAGCTCAGTGCAAAATCCAGAAGATAAAAACAATAAAGAAATACATAAAGACAGTTTAGTTAGTTAAATTTATAATCAAATTATATATAGTGTATTTAACCTCAGTAAGTTAAATTCATTGCATATAAAAAGGACAAAGGGCAAATATTACTTTATCATTCTAGCACAAAGAAGTGTTTCATAGTTGCAGTACTGCTGTCCATTTGTGTTCCTGTTTGTTTCTGGTTTTTTTACACGTATTTAGTGGTCTGATTTTTGACTATGAGAACAGCAGCTTTTAGGCAAATTAAGAATAGAAAAATTTAATTGATAGCAGGGCACAACTGCCTACTACTACTACCATCCAAACACACCACTTCTATTTTCCACTCAGAAGTAAATCACAAACTCAGAAAGCTGGCCAACAAATTACACTGCACCCAGAGAGGTAATATAGGAAGGATCAGGCTGTTTCAGTGAAATGATTTCAACAAAGCACAAGGACATAAGGAGCATTTCAGAGGCCAGGGTTTCTTTTTGAGACAATGTGCAATCTGGCAGCGAGGCGAAACCCTTAAAACCAAAAGCACAATATGATCATGTACCCCTGGGCATCCAAAATTCTTCATGAATTTCTACATTTCTACTTACTCGCCAAAACAGAAATCTTCTACATGTTGAATAGTTTTATCCTTGCTGCTAAGAGGAATTGCTTCTTCATCCTCAAGGATCAGTTTTCTCCAGTCATCATATTCATCACTGAGATCTGTCTTTTGCTTATAAAAAACAAGTATAAAATTACATATTGTACAGTGCAAGCTGTTCTTTAAATCTCTGTAGACACAAATGATATGTACCATCTAATAGTACAAGAAAAAACACTCTCTTAACTGTTCTAATTTTTTTTCTATTTATATTTTTTGAGTTAAAACAGTTAGACCTGGTTACTTTTTTACACTATGCCAACATCTGTACTACAGCATTGGCTCTAGTAATCTGAAATACAGTGCTAAACAGAACACAGGCTTTAGCAGAGAGTTGAATGTAACTTGGAATACAATCTCCTAAAAGACAGGTTTGCCAAACCAGGGTAGTTCCAGATTCTGTGACAAAACTCTTTGAATAGAGACCATAAGGAATAACCTGGTGATCTGGGGGATTGTATTAATCTGTGCACACAGGAATCTCTGAATCATACAACAGGACTCACAGAATATGAAGCACTGGCACTGAGCAAGTGCCCTGATTATGCCAGGAGGCAGCACAGAGTAAAGAACAGGCATGAGACTGAGCTAAGAAACTTCCATCTTCTACGGCCCAACAGGCTCCGAGCATTTCCGTAAATAACACGGCAGACGTTTGCCAGTCCAGCCCAAGTGTTCCATCTCCTGAATACATATCCTCCCTGGAAGATTTCTAGTGGACTGCCATGAATCAGATAAACTTTGGTCATTGAAAATTACACTGTCAGCATTCATCTTTTTGTCCTGGTTACGGGACATTTCAATGGAAGGATCCAACACTGACTTTTCTCCTCCTAAAGAAGAATCAGCTGAATATCAATGAGAAGAACAAAAGGCCTGAAACATCAGAGAGTGGAAAATAATCAAAGAGGAAATGAAAAAGACCAGATTATCATAAAGGAACTGAAACAATGATGTAGTTGCTTCTCTTTAAGCTCGAGAACCCAGAAGTGTGGCCGAGCACCAAGCTGGTCTCAATCAGATTCACAAGGCAGGCACATCAGAGCCCCAGACTGCCAGGCCAGATGGGTGAGGCTCAACCAGTAAAGCTGGGAACTCAAAACCCCTTTGATCTGTCAAATTACCAAAGAGCAAAAGCAGGGAGGTAATTTGTCTTGTGATAAATCATGCAGACAAGAGAGATTCAATGTTAAGGAGGCCTAAAGAAGCAATTTGGGAAATTTTTACCTGATTTTCTTTAATCCAGGACAATAATCCTGAAAAACTAAAGCTGGCCCAGTTTCCACCATAGTAATTTCTCCTGTGAAGAAAAAAAACAAGGAAAACTTGTTGGACAGGTAAAACAGCTCTCCCAGATTTAAAGTAAAAACAACTAGGTCTGATACATTCAAAACATTTTACATGGCAAGATTTTTCAGATGCAGACGAGATAAAAACCAGTATTTTGCAACTCTTAATCAAGTGCAAAGTTTCCATTTTTCTCCTTGTATGCATCTCTGACCAAACACACTATAGTCCAAAATCAAATTATTTGGAGGGTAAATGGATAATGCTGAGAACAACACATGGGATTCTGTGAAGGAAAGGAAAATAGAGATGATACTGCTTTTTGGCCAAGACTGGCTCTCTTATCCATTATGTCAAATACAGGAAAGTGCATTTTGTTGTTTATCTACTGCTTACACAACACATTATGCCTATTACAGACTGTGAAGATACTCTGGCAAAACACTTATTGAACTGCATGTACTGCAGGTGGAGCCAAAGGAACTGATTTGTACAAAGTGATCATCCCTCCCTGAGCACTTCCCAGTTTATATTTACCATCTTCTTGCTTGAAAAAGATTACTGCTTTTAAATGACAGAAAATTAATAATTCTGCTGTTAATCAAAAAAAGTCTCTGCTCTCTCTTAAAATTTCTCTACCAATACTTTTCTAAACATCTGTTGGATCAGTTGACTTTTGTCAGGTATAGCACATCTTAAATACTTAACTCTGAGAAGAAAAATAATAGAGCAATGACATCTTAAAAAGTCACCAGTTCTTGCAAAATAAGTTATTTCAATATTTAACTCTGTTTTCTGACAATGTGTACTGGCACTTCAGAAGTCTCAAAGATACCAAAAATGCCCTCCTGAACAGATAGTTAATATACTGCATACACTAAAAAAAAAAAAAAATAAAATGTAGGGAGGAAGATAGGGTTTGCATTCTAAAGAATAATGTGAAGGCTGTTAAATCAATCTTATCATAACCTCCTCCACTTTTAAACTGTAGAGATCAGTGTGATAACAGTGAAAAGCTACATTCAGGTTAGATTCTCCTGACTAGATTTAGGATGGGATGCTTTTGACAGGCTTATCTGCACTGACAAAGACTTCATTAAGAGTGTCAGCCCCACTCCAGCACCAGAGGCTGCTGCTCTGGACCAGGGTGCTTACTTAGCATATGAAGGACAGATGTCTGCTGAGCAGTGTCTAATTGCTCCTGACTACAAACTGACCTAAAAAAGTCTTTCAGCTTCTGCAAGGCAATAGTGAAGAACATAAATAGGACATCTTTTGCAAAGACACAGAATATTCAGCAGTCACTGAAAAAAGAGGTGGCTCCAACAACAGATTGTGGTGTTCAGGCCCTGAACTGGGGGGACTGGGCCCACACCCTACAATGTGGTGACTGAGCAGCACAGCTCCATCTCCAGATGGTTTACAAGCAGGAATTCCAGTCCTCTGTAACAGGAGTTCATCCTTGCTTCGTTGGACTGACATGGTGAGCTCCAGAACTACTGCTGTTTGGTATCACACAGAACAAAGCAGTGAGGATTAAATCTATGAAATGCCTAATTCTGTGACATTTCAATCTGTAAGAAACACTGACAGTTGCACTGACAATAACTTCCAGCTTTGTTTAAGCTGTCAACGGTGCAGGGTAATTTTTTCATGTTTTTTCAGATTCTACAGAATAAAAACGTCAACATCCATTATTATCTGCCATTTCTGAGACTTCCAAAATCCTTGGCCATGAAGATTTACCTTGAAGGAAATGTCCTGCTCTGATTGTAAGTTCCTTCAATATGGAATACAATATATAGCTGTTGGAGCAAGCAATGCCATGATCACAGAAATCCCAGAAATCACCTGCCTAAAATCAGGAGTTGGTCTCTTGAATCTACACCAATATTAAGTCATGCATATTCAGACTATTTAAAGTTAGAACTTCCAGTAAGAGAAATTAACATTATTTTCACAGAAAGTTACAAAAGTTTCTTTGTGAGCTGTCAGACATCTTTCATGTGAACATTCCTCTGTTCATCAGCTTGGTTTTCCTTTGAAATGGTTTGTTTAACCCAGTGTTGAGCCAACCCAGTGTGTTCAACAAAGCACTGCATGACCCTGCTGTGGAGAGCTCCATCCATCCTGAGGAGGTGGCACAGCCCTCCTCCAAAGCAAAATGACCCACAGCTGTCCCTCCTTTCCTCTGGTGTCTGAGCACTCTTCCCAAGCAGTGCAATGCCACCTCAAATGCTCATCTTCCTCTCAAGTAGCAACTTCCAGATATTTTTTATCCTGGAATTTTAATTAGTTTCCCTGTGCTACATGATGAATCAGGACTGCTTAATTTTCTCATCTGAAAACACTACAGAAGGAAGATAGAGCAGACGTGATTACTGACATAATGAGCAAAGTTTATAGCAAGTCTTGAAGAGGAATTCTGAGAAGAGCTGACTAATGGTTTTACAACTGCGACTCCTTTGTAACCAAATATTTTTGTTATAATTGCCCTGAAGATGAACTGAGGAATTCCTTTAAGTAATGGTCGAGATCAAAGCCTAATTAAAGCTAAAATATTGTTCCAAAATCTCAAGGCCTAAGCTCCCTTCTTCTCTTGCTATATTAGCAAACTACAAAGATGGATATTCTCTCCCTTTTTAGGGTTATAATCCAATTATTTCCTAACTAAGGACAGGAAGCATTTTGAAGGTACAACAGCAGAGGTGGAAAATACTTTTTCTATCAAGTTAGAGCACAGATGTTTTCCTTCCCTACCATACATTATTTCTTAAACTATATTTGCTCAAGACTCCTCCTGTGTTACCTGGCATTCACCTGACTTACAACACTGCTCCTTTTCCTTCACATTTTTCAAATCTCTAATCTGCAGTTCAGAGCTAACAGCAGCAAAAAGTTTTGCAAACTTTTGGAAATGTATCTAAAGCACAATTTTACCTCTGCGAAATCTTGTCTCTTCTCCTGTGTTAGCTTTTCACTTTCTTCTTCAGTTACCAAGACCATTTTCAAAATAACTGGCAAATTCCAACACGGAATATTGAAATCACAAATTGTTTCTGACTGATGAACAATCTGAATCCAAACCAAGAAAAGATCCAATGTGCCCTTCTGCAGACAGACTGCAATTTGGAAAACTGGACACTTCTGAAAGCAGGACATTCACAATGAAAATGTAAGAGCAGCAAAAGCATTTGCTGGCTGGCCCCTTCCCAGGGCCTTGGCACAGCCCTCACAGTGACACTCAAGGTGCTGCTGGCTGGACAGAAGCTGCTGATGCCTCACCATTTCCCCCAAGAGCTGCCTCCATGTGTCTGTCCTACATCTGATCTTCCAGAAAGAAGTCCTGACCCATCAGAGCAGCTGTCTTTTGCACAGGAAGTTGCTGCCACATCGATTTCAAGCATCTGAACACAATGTGACTCGTGTTTCAAACCCATGAATATTCCTGTGCTACCTACCTATCAGTACACAGGCAAATGTATCCAAGATTCCCCTTCTGGCCCAGTGACGGTGCTTAGGAGCTGCCTGGCTTTCAGGAGGGCTTTAATCCAAACTGCTCCTGAAATCCTTCAGCCCAACAAAAGGGTGGGTGATGGTGGCAGCCACTTGTGCTACATCACATTATATCCTGGGATATGTACATGACTGAAGGGAATTACCATGGCCCAGCTGAGACCATGTTTTAGTCTCTAATACCTTGGCTGTGAGATTATATCCTAAACCAAAATAAACAGAAGAAGGACTTTTTCAAAAAGGCTCAGAAGATGCCATAATTGATAATTTTTGCCTAGTTTTCCTTATTGAAATTAAATAATTTCTTCATTTTTTTCCAAGAAATTGAACTGCTTAAAGAAGCACCTGTTTTGCTCTCTGGTTGCTGTACTCCCACAGCTCCCTCACTTCACAGCAGTTAAAGATCCAAAAGAGAGGTATATGAAGACACAGGGTCTATTACTACCACCCGCATATTACAACATATATTTTACAAGTTCTGAAAAAAAAAAGTGAGACTTGTCTAGCAGGAAGTGGAACAAACTACAAAAGCAGGGATCTTGGACTGGGGAGGTACAGGAATAAGGCCCAGCATACTTTTGGATGCTCAAATAAAAGCATTTTGGACACAAGGAACATTCAAGCGCTCTTCAGGCACCTGTATAGTCAAGGATAGTAAAAAAATAATAAAAGTAACAGGTGTCAAGAAGCAAGACATGCCCAGTTTGCTCTACTTCTCACAGAAGAGAAGTTAAAATTCTCCATCTTGACTGTCCTTCGCCTTTGAATTAAATCTTATGTGGAAAGAGAAATAAGCCAATGAGGAAGGATGTAGATAATCCAACTGAAGCCCACAAATGCTGTATTCCAGTGTTGAATATCAAATTCAAAATGGAGCTAAACATGCCTCACCCCTAACTGCCCCACCCCCAGTACCCAAACCAGTGCATAACTGCAGATACAGAATTAAAAAAGGAAAATAAACAAAGGACTAAAAGCAGAAACTTGAGCAAGTGGTTAGGAGAAAGTTTTTTCCATATGCACAATTAGTACAGGAAGCGTGTTCACTTCAAGTAATCCACTTTTAGTCTTGATGTACCTTTCTCCAGCAGCTTCAGATTTAAACTGGAGTGCCAATCTCCACATTTTAAATTGCAAATTACTTTTCTAAATCATTTAACAAATATCCTTGAAATTTCACATGTCAACAGCTCATTAATATCTACAGTAAATGTAGCTCTCTGAGAAGAACCACAGATTTTATGTTTATTGAGACAGATAGCTGGCACAGAGAAATAGAGCTCCTTCAATTACTAGTTGGCAGAAGCTAACTTCAGTTTAAAACCAGTCTACAGCAATTTATGGCAACACTGCAGTGAAGTGACTATTTTGAATAAGATTAGCTACTGCTGATGGCAATGCTTGGACAGTGTTTATAAATCAAACTCAGAACTCAGTATTTTATAATAGGCCACTTCTAAACCATCTCCCATAATCACCTCTGCAGTATATTATGATAAATGCAAACACGGCTGGAGATTAAAAGTAATAAAATAAGGTACACAAGGTAATGAGAGCAAGTAAACTATAAACAAAGACTTTATGCATGTATGTTTGCAATACTTGGTGCTTGACTTAACTTGGGCCTTTGTAGGGAACAACAGATTAATCAAAGTAGCACATCTTAACACAGCTATTTCAGGAACCCCAAATCTCATTTCTTTATACACTGAGAAAAATTTGAATTCATAATTCTGATCATTAATAAAGGGAACAACTTCCATTGTTAAAGGGTGATATTCATCATAGCTAAAAACAGGCATGGATAACAGAAATCAAAGTTCCAGTGGCCAATACTACTATAGACTTTGATAGCCAATGAAAACAAAAAAATGAAATAACACAAGTCATTCTCACTAAAGAGAATGGGATAATTACTGTCAGGAATGAGAATTAGTGGCACTAAACCTGTAGCCATTCCTGCCTGTAGCAAAAAAGGAGCCAGCACAGCATCCTTCACCACAGCACCGATATTCCAAATCCCTGAGCTAGCTTCCAAAAACTGCCTGCTCTATTGATGGAAACAACACCCCCAAAATAAGGCAGAGACAGAAACATAACATTACTTGGTGCCAGATGAAGAGAGAGAAGTCCTGCAGCCCACACCGACAGAGACACAGAAACCCTTCCAGTCAGTTTAGCTCTTAAAAAGGGAAATTACTGGAGTAACTTACGAATCCACATGAAGAACTCTCTGGCCACTTCTGGCACAGGCTGCTGCAATAATGGACTCAGGCAAACCTGAAATGACACGTGCACTTTTTAGAACTTAGCATGTCATGACATATTAAAAACTGCAATAATGGTAGAACTTGGTCAGCAGCAGGCAACTCAAACAAAACAAATTTTACAATGCGAGTCACTGAAATTTTTAACAGTCTCATGCTACTAAAATAATGAACACTATTTTGTACTCTTTAACATTTTGCTGACCCTCTTAAATGCAACTTTGTTTTTATTTTTTTAATAACTGTATGGCACATACCATTTGCAAACACTGCCGAGTTAAAACTTGGCACCAGCATCTTCTTTCCACACCCTGCTATCATAACCAGGTTGAGGAATTGCCAGCACAATGATACCCACAGTTACATCCTGTGGTGACCCAAAGGATGTAACCACATCCCTGGTAATGCAGACAGGTATTACCTGAGGTAATTTTTCTGTATTTTTGTCCACTTCAAAGTGAACAAAAAGACTGTGATTGTCCTTGAGTGTTATCCCATCGAAATCTCCCACATTACGCAATTACACTCTACTGAAACAGTATGTTTTCACTACATGTAGAACAAATATATAGCAAAAAAGCACACCAAAAGGCTGTGATATCTGTACCAGCAATACATGCTTGGAATGGCACAGGATCCCACTGGAGTTCAATAAATAAATGGGGCCATTCTGTAATGTCTGCTCCCACTCACTAGATTTCACATCCCCAGTTAAATGCCTTGGATTCTGGAGCAGGTTCAGAAAAGCAGGACAGCTCACCAGCTAAGCTCTGTGGCACTAACTTCTCACAAACCTCTTTTTCAATGATCTACTGGCTGTTTAAGCAAGTAATTCAGGAACAGCAATTAAAATTCTAGAGACTGGTATTAGGAGACACTTAGGCCATGTATTCAATTAAGGGATGAGATTAAAGGAAGTGAAAGAAGGGTTTGGCTGATGTGATTTCCAGCAGCACCAGGAGCAGCTGCACTGGTGCAACTGCAGAGACAGAACTGGAAGGGGGAAAAGCAGCTGTGGAAGGGCACAATCTGCTCTGGCTCACTCCATGACAAACATCATCTCCAGCAGAGCTCCAGACCTGGATCTCTCTCTGTTCCTTAGATGGAACAGTGCTTTCACTTGCAGTCTAAAACCTTGCAGTCTAGAAAACATCCCCTGGGAGCTGGCTACACCAGACCACGGTTTCACCAACTCTTCAAGCCAGCAAAAGCCAACAAAATAAAGAGGCGCAACCTCTGCCCTCATCATCTGCCCCTCCTGACCTCCTTCCAAATCAAATAAATTGCTGGCTTTTGGGAGAGCAGTTCCACGGTGATGTCCAAAAGTACAAATGTTTGTATCAATACGAAGAAGGAAGTTTAAGACAGGCAGGACAAATTTTCCAGGAAAATAGCTACAACTTCCCTGCAAATTTTCTGGTTTTAATGATTACTTTTTTGATGCATAAAAAAAAAAAATCCTTTTCTGAATTAATAAAGCAGAAAAAGTGAGAATAGTTTTGCATTGCTGACCTTCCACACGAAGTGAAGGTTTAACACAGAATTAACCTCTGGGGCAGAAGGAGGGATGAACAGTTGCAGTAAGTCCCTGGGATGTTTACTTCACAGAACAGAAAGGACAAAAGTTTTCCAAGTTGAATTTTTGGAAACAAGAGTTCAAAACACAGACCACTGTGACCAAGGAGACAAGGAGAAAATACCTAAGTGCAGCACACACTTCAGGACTGACATGAGACCCTGGCTGCACACAGTCATTATGTGAGAGCTCCACACTCAGCTGTCCCCCCAAGTTTATATATATGGTTCATTTCACTCCCTCTATAAACTATCTGGAATAGAATCTACAACTACTCTTTGTTTGGAGTTCCCAAAAAAAGCTTTTCTTCCCCTCATTGGGGCACAGAGAGTATTACTCTAGAAATGGAATTGAGAAACTTGTTTCTCCTTCCATATTGATAAAAGCCACTGTGAAAGTGTTGTAAAACATCACCAGTGCTGCCTGGCTGACCTGGGCCGAGTTATAGCTACCAGGGCATAACTGATTGCTTTAAGCTTGATCCAATTGATACTGTGCTGGAGGTCTGTTCTTCCATTAACCTTGGATGAAATTGTTCCCTGAATTAGCTTCCTCGCTCTTGAAAGCTGGTATCAATTTTCCTCACCAACCCTGTGCTTCTAAGGCCCCCCACATATCCAGTGGTAAGAGTGGGAACAAGCTGCAAGGTGAGGCCGGCGCATCCCAGCTTTTGGAGAGGCTCTCAACAACCTGAGGGAACAGGACACTCTTTGTTCTTGGGTGACAAGACCCCAGGAAATCCAAGAAATAAATAAGACTGTCCCATGGCACCAGTTTCTGAATTCTCTTCTCCAACAGAAACAAGGGCACAGGGAAAAGAGGCAGCTTTGTCAAATGCAAGTTACTCCTACATGTGACCTGTACTGCATGGTGGTCACTGAACAAAAGCCTTTTCCAAGAAAGAGGGTTCTGGACAATTACAATATAGTTATACATTGTCCTTCTCTATCTAGGAAAATAACTAACTTGGAAAAGCCTGCTTAGAGAAATGGTAGTTTATGAAATGAAAGCATGGAAAGCTGAACTGTCTCTGAGAGGATGCTCAGAAAGTTATGCAAAATAGGTCCCCTTCAGATAATTCAATAACAGAGAAATATATATTTTTAGAAAATATTCTTACTTGGAAACAGCTTTCTGTTCTGAACTTTGACTTCTCAAAAGCCCTATAATGGATTATATTCAGATTTTGAAATGTGTTTGGATTCTCACTACCAGGCAGGGCACACTCTGGATTCCTAATGCTTAATGAGTAAATAAACCAGGATATCTCTGGTCTGTTTTCCTGATGGAAGGATCATTCCAACACTTCCTGCTACTCATCCCTCTTGGGGATCAGTCAGCTGCTGGTCTGGCCAGCTTAAAGGATTAAGGACATGTATCACTCCTGATATTTAATGTCTGTGCACAGACAGTTGAGTAATGATTTGGATCCAGTAACATAGATCACCAAGAACACCAAAACTGAAACAAGACTCTACATCTCCTTTTAGATTATTGTTAAAAAGTTTTAAGACTACGCTATCAAACTCAGCAATCAAATTACTGTATTATCATTGCCCTCTAGTGCAATTAATAATAGCCAATAATTTCCTACTTAGTTAGCATACATACTAGTTACTATGAAAGACAGCTCCCATTTATTGTACCTGAAATACCTGAAAAGGGCTACAGTTGCATACAGGTAAAATATCAGAAAGGGAAGGTCTTGTAAAATCCTGGCTCAAGCCTGCTACTTTGGCTAAGCAGAAAAGGACTATGGGAAAGTGACTCAGCTGAATGAGAGGTAGAAAAACAAGTTATATAACCATTACATGTTCCCATCATGGAGTATGGTGGTTGGTTGAATTACGCTTGTTATGATTTAAAGGTATGTAACTGATGAAGGCTTCACTGCTTAAGATGGCCCTGCTTTTTAGAGTAAAGCAGCTCTCCTCTGCACCTGCCTAGGGATTCTAGGTCACTATGGAGCCTCACCTCACAGGCTACTGCAAAAGAACCTTTTCTCAAGTAACATTCCCAATCCAAACAATTTTTAGATTTGCAATGGTATTAACAGGAAATAAGAAGTCTGAATAGGAATTGCATGATCCAACCACAAGAAAGCAGCAACAGCTCCACAGTTCAGTGTGTTATACATAAACATCTGGCAGCATAAAAGGGATTTATGAGGAAGAATTAGGAATCCATATAATTCTTGTATCATTTTAACATGTGGATTCAGAAGTTCTTTGTATTTGAGGCAGAAACAATTCAGAAATAGCAGAGCTTGTTACCAAGAAATATAAACATGTTCTCTGCTTCCTGGCCCTTTCATATTCTCCCCTTAGACTGCTTACATGTGAAATATTTGCATTATGTTGAATTGTCCTGCACCTCATTTCTCTTACCAATAAAAACAAGGAGGACAGAACTTTCCCTCCTGAAGGAGCACTGCCTAGTAGCAGTTGGAATCTTTATCATCATTCCTAAAGGCCATTGCCTCCTTTCTCCACTTACTAACCCTTCATTTATCAGATGCAGTAATAAACCAGCCTCTCTGGCCTCTGAAGAACACATTAATTTAAAATTTCAGGGAGGCAAGACATTCCATCTGCACAGAGATATAAGAATAACTGCAAAATAAGCAACTTTGATATGATATCTGGATTGCTAACATGTTCTTCCAGGTAGAATTTCACAGGTGGTACTTGACACCCACCCATCAGCAGGCAATGAATTCACTGCCTGACTAAACACTCTGCAAAGTCAAAGCGAACCAGCTTGGGAGTCTTTCTAGTGTTGCTACAGGGACAATGCTGACTGTTCACTCACCCTCCTGCCTCCAGCTTCCCGTTGGAAAGAAACAAAGCGGCAAGCAGGCTGAACTGTAACAATAATTAGCTCCACTTAAACTAATGAACACTCAGAAGAAACTGAGGTTTGTACCAAGGTTTCTCTGGACACCTTGGGGAGTGCTGGGAGGCTCCAGGGCTGCAGACAGAAGGAGGGTGCCCAGCTGGCAGCACCGACAGCGGGCTCAGGACAGCCCTGTGGTGAGCAGGGGGGTTTATCAGCTCAGTCCCCTCCAGCAGCTCTCACTGCCACTTCCCGAGGACCGTCTCCATCCCAGTCCTGCTGGATACACCACAGGCAGATCCATCTCAATAAATCTCAAAGAGGTGCCTGCTGCAAGCTGACCTTGAAGTCTGCATCTGGTTGTTTCCACTAACCTCTGACCAAGATCATCTCCATTACATCAATTTTTGGAGCTTCCCTATGAAACAAAATCAGCCATACTCTCATTTTCAAGAACAGTGTTTTAGAATTAAGAGAAACAGAGGAATTAGCTACACATTATTTAGTTATTCAAAAACCAATTCTATTTTTAGTTGCAACACAACAAAATTAAAGTTTGAGGTAGCTGCTAAGGTGGAAAACTTTCTTTCTCAGTTTGAAAAGCCCATCAATTACTGAAGCCTTACAAAACAATGTATAATTCACCTTTGTGTGATGAAAAATTGATTTTAGACACTGTGTTTCCTGTTTAGCAGCTGTACTTGCTACTCTAGTGCTGCACTGCCTATGCTGTGCCTTGAAAAGGATGCAGTCACTGCCCCGAGCAATTTCTGAACTAAACAGCTTCCTGTCTGTGGGAGCATCTTGGTTCCTGAGCTGTCCATTGAAAACTGTTCTGCAGTCATCCAGATGATAAGTTTTTACTGAATTACACAAGATCCATCTTGAAAAGGCTTAAATGTTTAATTTGCTTCACTCCATCTACTAAATAAATCACAAGTCGCTTTTTCAAAATATAAAACGTTGAAGGGAAATATATAAAAATGTTGGAACATAGACAATTTCAAAACAATCTTCTGGAGTGAGACAGCTGACCAGCTGCAATACATTTCGTATGCATCTGAACTTGTAAGAAGAAAAGAGCAGCTGACTCTGGAGGAGCTCACTACCAAATATTCATGGTGTGCTTTTGGTAAATGTGAAATTTTAAAAGTTTTTTGTAGTTTAATTGCAAATTATAATGCTTCTTGTATATAGTACTTTAAGTTAAATATTATTAACTAAAATTGATTCACTATTTGCTCATATTGCAGAGCAGTATCAGAAAATACTTCTGCATTACAGAGTAGACATAGAAATGCCAACCCACTAAGAAAAGTAAGAACACATTACTGGTCAAGAGAGAAGTCACAAGAAAAAAGTTTCTTCTCCTACACTGTAATTGCATACAGTTATCTGTGTCTCATCAGAGGAACTTGGCAATGAAAACCATTCAGTCTCACAGTTGGTGTAAATGTTTTATTTAGAAAAGGAACAAAAGCACTTAGGCTTGAAATAAAAAACTAACTTCTTACTAAAAATTATACTCACACCAAGCAGTGTTCTCTGAACAGTGTTCTCCAGCACATCCTCCAGCTCTGATTCTAATCTTTGGTTTAGAGCAACAGCAGCAGATAAAGCAAAGCACTTGAATCAGAAGATCAGTCCAGCAAGACACATACTGAGTTTTCTTTTTTTCACATCAGCCTTCCAATACTTTTGCTTCCTTTTCTGCTTCCCCATGGGAAAAGAGCTTGCTCTCCATGCTCCTTATACATTTTTAAGGATATTTAGGAAGTTTCTCCTCCTGCATTAGCAGTTCCAGGTAGTTCCCTGGGTACCAGTAGGAGCTCTCTGGCATTCCCGAGGCAGTGGAACCATGTATCCCACTGGGATACACAAACCTGGCCTTCCACTGTTGCTCACTCGGACTGGAATTTGAAAGTACCTTACTAAGTCTTTTTCTAAAGCAGTTTTTCACCTTGATATGCAGATGACCTACTCTGTATTTTTCACAATAGTCACAGGAGGCCTACAGGCTCTGATTCTGTAGGATCAGCAATAAAATCTGGAAAAGCTGCAGACCACAAACTGGCTGAGAAGGACAACAAAGGGTTCACAGAGCAATGAGTTTTCCCACAAGAGCAGCCAGGGACATTCCACAGTGCATGGGACAGAAACCTGCCCAAGGTACCAGAGGGAGCCTAAACCTCCCAGGCAGCTGTCACAGCACCTTTGCCACATCCCAAAATCCAGACTTGGAAGCCAGGCCAGAACACAACCCCTCCATTTTAGTCACATTAAAAAAAAACAGTAAAAAAGATAAAAGTACATTTGCATGCGGAGAATACTGAAAAAATGAACGGGGGACACACACACACAGAGGACACAGGACAGGACTGTGAGTCAGTGCTCCTTTTGTTCGACATTTAAATGGACAGGCAATGACTTATCCACAAAAGATTATAAAAACGTGGGTTTATTTCCTCCTTCCAGACATTAACATTACAAGTCAGTGCCACTGTGCTAGTCCACAATGACCACTGATGTCAAAAAATATCCATCTTCAGCTGGTTTTCCATTGAGCTTTCATCAACTCTATATAGCTGGTGATATAAACTGAAGACTGTGCAGTTATATAAGATAATGTAACCTAAACATCAGCACAAAAGATGTATTAGAAAATATTTTCATCACATTCTAAAAATATCCTGCAACAATAAAACCATCTGGAATTATTATTTTTTTTATATCAATCTTCAGTGTTTACTTTAAAATTCACATCTGTAATGTTTGGGTTATTTTTGTAAGGTATATTTTAAAAATTGTGTTAGTATCTGGAAGTGATTTTTCCTAACACACTACACTTACATAAGATAAACATAAAGTACTTACACCACTCCCAGCATATCGAACAATAAATAATAGATTCTCCTGACAGGACTTTGATGACCTGGCAAAGCCCGAGTGCTTTCAGCCAAAATCATATGAAACCATAAATCACTCTTTATTTTACAGAATATTTCAAAATGGATTCCTGCTTTCTACCTTGAAAGTCATTTCATGTGTTATTTATAAGCACTGAAAACCAGAATGGAAAGAAAATTGCATAGAACTAGAATATTTACTGTGACTGCTTTTATAAAGAATAACTCCTTTTTAGAGAAAAATTAGAATTACTGGCAGACAAACTTGTGAATACAGCACCTTTCCAAGAGCCATACCCTCTACAACTTTCCCAGCAGTTAACGCAGGTCTTGGGGAGTGTCAGAGACAAGAAGTGAAGACTAAATACAATCCAATTCACTGAAGACATTCCAAGGTAAACATGACCCTGCACCTGTATCCACACCACTCTGCACAGCCACAAAGTTGCAAATCTTGGCACTTACAGGGGTTTCTGCCCCATACTCAACACTGCTGGATGTTTTGCCCATAAATTTTCCTATTTGACAACTGCCTGAAGACAAAAGGCCTGCCACTGACCCCCGTTCTGCCTTCAGACCAATAAAAATCACTTCACAGAGGGGACATCCTTCCCAAACAGCAGACCTGCTCCGAGGACTGAGGATCCTGGATAACATCTGCTTTGGCCAAGAACCACCTAACCAACCCACTCCTGCCTGGCTAATGGACAACTCGAGCACAACACTGTGCTCAAAAAGCAGGAAAGCAGGGATATGAGAGACCTGGAGGAGACAAGGAGGGGAGAGTGACTTCACAGCCACAGCAAAAAAGAAAGTAGAGCAAAACAACATCGTAACAGCTTTGATTCTCATATTGTGATGGCCATGAAAAGCCTCAAGATGAGCACACCAGTCTCGTGTCACGAGATAATCCAGTTTTCTTTAGAACTATGGATGTAAATTCCATGACAGAAGTGAAACTTCAGCTGCTGTACCCACCAGGACAAGTATTTCTGTACCCACATCCACCTTGCTCTAAACTTACCCATGCAAGAAAATATCTGAGTTAAAGAAAAGGAACTTCTTCTAAAAGAAAATTTCTTTTTCCCATAGCAGTATTGATGAATTAACTGAACCTAGACATTTACTGAAGCACTGATGACTAAAATTTAGTTGAGGTTCCATTTGCACTAAGCTTACTACAGGGAAACAGTTAAATGAGCATGAAATAAAAACAGATTCAAATCTTATGTTACCACTCGGTCTAATTACTAAATTTAATAGATGCACAAGTTATAAAACCAGGGAAAGGCCACACACGCAGAAATTAATATAATTACTACTATGCATTAAAAATACCATTAAACACAAACATTCTAGTTATTATGGTATGCCAATTAGATATTCATAGGTACACTCAGCACTGGTAACAGCATTAGAAACCAGAGAGTTGAAGACTAGGCTAAAATATTCCCTCAGGAGTCACTTCCCAAAGGGAAGACAGACGAACATTCTACTCTGAACAATCTTCCACACTAAGAAACTTAATATAGATTAAAAAACGCTCTGTCAGTCACCAGTGTTAATCACCACTGATGTATGTTCTCTGTAAAAATGAATGCAAAGACAAAACAACAGTACAGAATTCTGAGAATCTTGGAATTAGTTATAGCAGTACTCCCTAGAGGTGGGCAGAAAGGCATCCTTGAATATAAATCAACACCCACAAATTCAGCAATATTTCAGAGAATTTAGCTCAGAGAACCACCCTCCTGCAACATCGAAGCTCCAATATCACACCTCAGTCCAAAGCAGGGAAGATTTGGTTTGATGGATGCACATGACCTGCTCTCTCTGCAACAGGTAGTCCTTGTTCCCTTTATAGCTAGAATAGTAGATAGCTTAATATAGTTCAAAAACCTCTGAGTTTCTGCATTGGCTGTATGGACACTATTTACCTCACAGCAGTAAGGAATGGATCACCCCCAAAAATCACAGAAGTTACATAATGTTTAATATTTCGCCCTTACAGTTTAATATTTCAGCTTCTCGTTACTAACCAACCTTCTCACACACTCAAAACGTTCTCAGATCTGAGCACATAAGAAAATGTCAGATTCATTACTACATACCACTCCACAGAACAGGATTAAGACACAGAAGGGACCTCTTAATTTGCACAAGAATTTAAATTTTGCATTTTTAGCAGGGTTTTGGTCAAAACAACAAGGGCAGTATGGTTTTATAATTACTCAAAAACTCCAGATATAAATCAGAAGTCTTTTAAACAATTATACATACACCGTATGGGGACTGATTTTTTTCTGCTGAACACTGAAATCAGCAATTCCTTTAAGAAACTCATTCATTCTATTCCAAATTGCTAGAAATCTTAAATCCCATGGACATAATTGGACAGATCAGTGAACTCCAAAAAAAGTTACTAATTTCACATGGAAAACAGTTACATTTAGAAGTGCCTTCCCATTTGTGCTCCAAAACAACCCCCTGAGCTCTTTACAAAGGCAAACAAAATCTGACTGTAAATTAGGAACCTATAAACAGCAGCGCATTTTAAGACTACAGCTCAATGCTGAATTTAAGGTGGGGGACTTATCAAGACCAATCTGAACCAGGTCACAGTCACTGGGTTTTACAAACAGAAATCTATTCCAATACTTCAACATTATTTTGATATACAAGCACCAAGATTCTTAGTTCTGAAGGAGTATTTAAAATTTTCTCTTGTAGTTACGTTGTGGTAATTTACAGTGAGACACTCCAGGTCTCCATCATTATTCACCTGAATAGGATGAACTTGTACAGGATACAGAAATTGCACAAAGATTAAAATTAAGTGCCTGGTATATGCAATCATTCATAGACAGAGAAATGTGCTTTAATGAGGAAGACTCAAAAAGTTTTGCGTTATTTATAAAGCAGGCACAGAGATCAGAAAAACGACTTGGAAGATTTAAAACCACTTGTATTGCAGGATATGATAAAAAGATATATTATCAGCCTATAACACATATACGGCAACGAGACAGAAGTTCAGCTCTTCAAACCTATTTTCCTTGCACAAAAGCAAACCCGACCAGCAGGATGGTATTTCGGGAATAAGGGCAGGCAAGGGAGGCAGAATCAGTCAGACAAGGCTTTCCGAAGCACTAAAGGAGCCCCCGATCACAGGTGTGGGGGCAGGAGGTTTGTGGCCGGTCACAGGGCCGGGGATGCTGGCAAATCCCTCTCAGGGCCAGCCTCACACGGCCCTCCGTGACAACTCCATTTCTAAAAAAATACGGCCATTTAAGTGTGAGCAGCAGCCCTACAGCGGGCTGCGAGTGACCGGGACTCGGGCTGAGGGGAATGTCCCCGCCAGCGTCACGGAGACGTCCCCGCAGGTACCTCAGCGGCCACTCGCACACCCTGCCCGCCCTCCCCAGAGGCCGCTGCTGCCCCTCAGCCGGGGACCCGCGTACCCCCCGCCGCCCCTTCGAGCTTCGGCCCCTGCCAGGGCCGGCGCTGCCCCCCGTGCCCGTCCCGCCCGTGCCGGTGCCCACCACCACCACATCGCACTCTGTGGGCAGGTTGTCCGCCATCTTGGGAGGCGCCGTCACGCGCGCGCCGCCGGCGGAAAGGGCGGGAGCGGCTGCCGGGGTTCCGGCGGGCGGCCCCGCCTGAGGGCGCGGCCCCGCCTGAGGGAGCCGAGTGCTTTCATATTAATTAAATATTAATATTAAACCGCTCGGGGAGAGGTTCGGGGGAGAGCCCGGTGGGGTCGCGGGTCTGTCCCCTGGCAACCCGCCAGCCCCTGAGTCTCATCATCCCTCACCCCTCTGCCCCTCCCGAGGGAGCGGAGTGCTCGGGAAGGGCGCGGCGGTGTCGCGGGTCCGTCACCTGGCAACCCGCCGGTCCCTCGCCTCACCACGTGTCACCATGCCTCACCATCTCTCACCACGTCTCGCCATCCTTCACCATCCCTCGCCATCCCTCATCCCTCTGCCCCGCCTGAGGGAGCATAGTGCTCGGGGAGGGCGCGGCGGTGTCGCGGGTCTGTCCCACGGACACCCGCCAGTCCCTCGGCCTCACCGTGACTCGCCATCCCTCTCCATCCCTCACCATCCCTCACCATCCCTCACCATGCCTCTCCATCCTTCACTTCTCTCACCATCCCTCGCCATCCCTCACCCCTCTGCCCCGCCTGAGGGAGCGGAGTGCCCGAGGAGGGCCCGGCGGTGTCGCGGGTCCATCCCCTGGCAACCTGCCGGTCCCTCGCCTCGCCATCTCTCACCCCTCTGTTGTCCTGCTCATCCACAGAACGAGCCCTGAGCTGCCATACAGCAATGAGGGAACGTACATACATATTCAAGCACCTACATCCATCAATAAGCTTTTTACCTACAGTTATATAGCGGCATTCTACCTACTGAACCAAACGCAAATCGTTTCAATGCAAACACGCATGTTTTTGTGAGTTGCGGGTCGATTTGTGTAAGAAATTATTAAATTCTTCCCTGGGAGGATGGGGAGGCCCTGGCACAGGGTGCCCAGAGAAGCTGTGGCTGCTCCTGGACCCCTGGAAGTGTCCAAGGCCAGGCTGGACAGGGCTTGGAGCAGCCGGGGACAGTGGAAGGTGTCCCTGCCCATGGCAGGGTGTGGGACAGGATGGGCTTTAAGGTCCCTTCCAACACAAAATATCTTGTGGTTCTGTGAGCTTCCACCGAAGTTTCTTGGAGGATCATCTCCTCAGAAACAATAGATTTCATTTTTGTTATTTCCCCTGCATAGTCACTGTTTCCAAAACAGTTTCTGTTTTTTTCAATCTTGTTGCTCACTGCTCCTTACTAATATGTCCAAGGTAACATTTTTATCATTATTTTTAAAAAGTTTCTTTACCCCCAGTTGGAATATTTTTTCCTTTAGCTGGCATGTTGAGCACAGATTTTAAAAGAAAGTTATTAGTTTTAGTTAGAAAATTTATCAGTCATTAATTTTATGTCCTTTCTTGTTAATTAACAGATAAATGTGTGACTGTATTGCATTCTCTGCATACAAAACCTTTCTATTTTTCTCACTCATTCATTAACTCTTTCTTTACCTCTGAAGCGCAAAGCCACACGTTAGTCTTGCTCAGCCTCTTCCTTCACCTTACAAAGAAAACAAAGTGGAATCAGGGATAAAATCCAGAATCTCCTGCGTCAGAGTTACCCCTCCAATAACACCAGTCTGAGTGTAAGAACAGCAGGACTAAAATCACAGATTTGAAAAAGCCAGATGCTGCAATGTAGGCAAAATAAACCAGCACAGAACACCTGTGCCAGAATATGCTGGAAATTTCTGGAAAGTTTTTATTTTGCATTTAATGGCTTATATGGCTTTAAACTAATCTCTTAATATTATTCATTGTGTATGATTGTATTATAGTCTTAGCACCTTAAATCAATAATAACAATAAACCAGCTAGCAGCCTGTTAACACCTTATTACAAGCTGCTTGTTCACATAGCAAAAGAATAGTAAAAATAGTAAAAAGTGACTAATGGAAACCAGAGGCCACGTTACGCCTGTGGTACTGCCAGACGTGCTGGAGCAGAGTGCAGCACAGAAAACAGTCTAGCAGGAAACCTCCAACCATGCAAGAACAAAAAATAGAGATTTAAACATCAGCACTTGTTTACTGCGCTGATAAATATGTAACAGAAAATTAGGAGTGGTTAATTCAGATAGAAAGAGTAAGATCAAGTCTTATGTTCCTTATATTTATGTTTCCAACTGTCCCATAGAGATTTTGATTAAAACTTCCATTATGCAGCTCCTATGTAATTCCATGGATGAAGCAGTCATTTCTACTTTTTGACATGTGAAAGAAATATAGCTGCAGAATTCCCACAATGCTGGATCAGCCCTGACCTAAATGTCTCGTGCTGAGGAACAAAGCATCACTATATTGGTTAGATGAGATAAAACAAACCCCCTTTGCACATCCTTTTCCTACTGAGGGAAGGCACACTCAGGAAAGTCTAACATCATCACGAAATCCTTTTGTTACTGTTTAATATAAATTCTAGGACTGCAGTGGAGCAGAGCTATTTCACTGTCAATGTCTTACTGTTTCTCAAGTGCTTAAGTATTTATCCCACCACAAAATGCTGTTGTTTGGTGCTGTGAGTTCCTGTTAACTTCATTCATAAGATGCAATCAGTGCAATCCTATTTCGTGATGACAGTCATTATCCACTGGACCAGAAATCCTCCTTAGTACTTTTTTATTTGCCAAAATGATTATTCAGGATCTTTAACTGCAAAGTTTGTCAGTCCCACACAACACCAAAATATTTCTCTGTAGTTTGCAGTTTTAGTATCAGCAAGTGTAGAAATGAAATATGTAAGTATGAATAATTTTTATGAGAATTTCATGGACCTTGAGAAAATGTCTTGCCATGTTTTTCTCTTTAGCTATTTAATTGCAATGTCATATTAACAGAAAGCAGCATACCCAATTCTGCATGGATGAATAAGCACATTCAATAAAGAAGATTTAACAGAGTAAATCAAACACTGGATTAAACATTTTCTGCATAACAGACCACAAAATGGGCATTCATTTCACCAATAGATCCTCTACATTAGAAACAAATAGAAATGCACACCAACGTAATTAAACTGCACATCCTGTGCCCTGATTACTGAATTTCCCTATATTTTGTTAAACTAGGTCTCATCAATTAAGATTGCCAAAATGCATTCCAAAATGGATACAGAAAAAGTGAATGTAATTTTTTTAAACATTTGGATTAAGTAAATTTTCCCCTATGTTTTATGAAGTAATTCCTACATAGGTAATCCTAAATATTGCAGAGGATTTATACAGAATTTTTAGCAATAGCAGTTCAGAAAGGCACACAAAGATAATTTTAAGATCACACTTTTAGCAGCTGTAAATACTTTTTCTGTGAACAACTTTTCCAACGTTGATCTCAACCAAAATATCTCTCATAAAACCATGGTGTTTTACTTTATGGCTTTTATTTGGGATTTTCACGCATTCATAGAACTACCCTTGTTACTTTACAGTTTGTGTAGTTAATGTCTAACTCTATCAAAATGCTTTTCAGAAGTAATCTGAACAAAATCTCATAAGCTCTGGAAGTGTTTTTATTTTCCCAGGTATGAACACTGAAGTCCAAAAGAAAATCAGGAAGAATCAGCTTTAGAATTATGGAGTTTCTAGTTATCTCAAGATAGTCAATCTAGTCTTCCACCATTTGAACAAATGCTTCTTCCTCCAAAAACAAACAGCAAATGCTTCATTTTCACTATGATGAATTTTAATTTTCTTGAGCTATGTAGTCTCTTTATCCTGCAGTGGTTTCACATGTGAAATCCCATTATTCATTTTATTGTTCCCTCAATGGATACAGAATTTAATTCTCTTAGAGTACCAGTTTGAATAAGGATCAGCAGCAGGATTGGGCCCATTTAGCTGCTTGAAACATCCAGTGAATAACCTGATTTATCCCAACGAAATGGCTCATTAGTTCAGGCAGCAAGGCAGTGTTTGTGTGGTGCTGCAGTTGTGCGTGGTTTTCCTCTGGAGTTTTGCAGTTCCACAACTGGCATCCACTCATGCATGCACCACCCTGATTGTTCATTAACCACAGGAACAGCCTCACCACAGTCAGGCGTGTTTGGGAAAAAATTATTTGTTTCTAAATTTGTTCTAAACTCTCAGACAACCTTTATTCCAACTTCCTCTCTTTTACCATTATCTGAGTTTGTCTTCCTGTCACAGCTTGCAGTGGTCAGCCTCAATCATGCCCATATAACTTGTCTGATATTGGTGGCAGTAAACCCAGCAAATCCTCAGTTGGATGCAGACACTCAGTTCCTATGGATGGTATGAATATTCTTGTGATACAGGCCTTGGTAGATCAGTGATCTGAATATGTTTTAAAAACTCTGAATAATTAAACCCACATTCTCTACCTAAGGAGCTCTGAAACTCATTTTGAAGTTGCCCTTTTGATTACTAAGATGTGTGTAAATTATGGGATTGCTAAGTGATACTGTAAAGAGAATTACATGTCACTTGACTTCTGTAACCATGCAAGGCAAAGAATTTACTTTTTCAATCTTTAATTAATGACAATCTGCAAAAATTCTGTAGATCTCTCATGGCAGTCAAAATTATCTTATACAAAATAAGCACCAAGGAGAAAAAAACCCCAGGATCATAGTTTTGACAAGGCTGCTCTGCCCAGTGCAACTGGCAGAGTACGGAAAGAAAGTTCCACTACGGCTCATTAAGGATTACCTGTAAGTTTTATGTGTTTCCTAAAACTACAGGTGTCCAGGAAGATGGAGAAAGTTGCAGCAGCCCCAAGATTCAGGTCGGTTTAAAACCCAGGATGCCACAAAGCAGAGTTTAATCCTTGCTCTCCTGGCAGTTTCCACTATTTGTCTGTTCCAGCATCAAAAATTCTTGGTCAATTATGATACTTCAGAAAGTGTCAGTTAAAAGAAACGGATTGGATATATAATACTGCTGTATGAAGTTGTGTAATAAATGAAGATTCATTAGGATTACAATTTATTAAGATTTAAGGAGGATTAAGTAAAGATGGACAAGTGTGTCTAATGACATTCAGTTACTGCCTTACTTCATTTGCAGTATTACTCGAAGCAGTTTAATTGCATAGTGAGTCTTTCAGACCTGTGTTCTCTGAGTTTAGGAAAACTGTACCTTTTCCAGCACATCTGGAGACTGTAGCTTATGCAAGAAATTAATCTCTTTTCTCTGGAAATATTCCCGTTCTTTTATATATTGCATTTCTTTTATTCATCTCTTTTGACTTGTTGCCAGTTTATGAACACAGATCCTTCGGCCATTAGTGCATATTCCTACTTCATTACAGTCAGCACAAATTTTACCATGCAAAGTTCAGCCTCAACATCTTGATCTTTTCTGTTTGATTAACAAACCATAATTACAGCTGAAGGTGAAATGTATACTGCCTTAGACAGGAGATAGGAGTAGTTATTTTATTTCACTTTATTTATATATCTGTATTAAAAAATGTGCCCATACAAATACTGAAAAACCCATGAATTAGTCTGAGAGATGGATGATACAGCAAATGAAACAAAATCAGCCAGCCACAGATTGGAAGTTTTTCACTTCCCTTTTTGAGGAGAATGGCAAATACAAAAGTATTGACTGTTTTTAAACAGCAGCGTTCTCCAGGCTTGAAAATCATAACTGGCACCTGGCTGAAATGAAAAGAGAGGATAAACCAAGACTTTAAGTTCTGAAACTGATAAAGTCCCTTAGGAGACTCCCCATAAATATTATCATATAATTAAAAGGGTTTAAAGTAGTTCATAAAGTAAAGGAATTGATGTGTCTCATATGCAGTATTTTTGCCCAGACTTCACAGAGAAACCATAAACAAAAGACTATAAAGGCCTCAGCTGAAATGAGTTCTTGCCAGCTGGGATTCTTGTGAAGACACACGTGTCACCAAGGACTCCAACACCAAACTGTAGCCAAGAGGCATCTGAAAGTTAGGAGTGAGTAACAGTCAGGGAATGACTTTCAGGTAAATCAAGCTATTGGAGATAACACTGCTAAAAATCAAATTAATACAACAACTACATTTGAAATTACGGAAGCGGGTGACTAAAAATGATAACACAAACACTGTTCCTACTTTGAGAAATCTCTGTTGGAGGCTGATTTGCCTTCATTCCAATGCTGGGTCTGTCAGGGCTCCACTTGGAGCTCTGTGTAAGAGCAGAGATTTAGTTTGGGCTTTGCTGCTGCAGTGGTGGAAATTTAACATTATCTGAGGGTACAAACAGTCAGGGAGGGGCTGCCAGACCCTCTTCCTCTGCTTCCTCTGAAAGGGAATGTATGAAAATATCTGTCAGCTGCAGCAGGGTGATTTGGGGACAAATTTGTGAAAGGGCTGTGCCTAAAAAGAAAGTTATCAGCTTATAAAACAGGAGTACACATAATCACCTCTTTAATAAGTGAACTGACTAAACTCATATAGAGCAAAGGCCTCCTTATTGAGCATTTCCCTCCCAACATTACAGTTCAAGCAAGTTTTGTGTTTAAAATACTCTCTTTAGGATTTTGAAGCCAGAGAGTAGCAATAGTGGTGCACTGAAATCTTTAAGGCATTTGAAATGAGATTATAGTCAACTTGCTCACAAAAATGAGAATAGCTCTTGTTTTTCTTTCAGAAGTTGTAAACTGGTGCCAGACTGTATGTGTGTGTGATGCTTTTGAGAATTCAGGATGGACACTCAGGATTTAACATCCATTTTTCATTAATCCAAACATAGTATACTTCATTTAAATTCTGCCTTTTCTTCTGCAGAAGACATCCACACAGCACTTATTAAACTTTAATTAAACTATATGTCTAGGAAAAGAATGCTCCTACTGTAAACAATATGTGTTTAATGTTTTTTATAAGATGTTTGCATTTTAATCTGTTTTGAGAGGGGGGCAATATGTGCAACATGAATTTCAACCCCTTTGACTTGATAACAGGGTTTTCTCCAGGCTGTGTGTTCTTAGAGCGATAATACAAAAATACATAAAATGAAAACAATAAAAGGTCAAATCTTGTAGTCCGAGTAAGAATTTTAGGTTTGAATGTAATAAATCATAATGCACAGTACTCATTAGAAAGTTGTTTGTTTAGTCTTATCATCATCTCTTTCAGGGTAAGATGTTGGCTTAGCGATCCCAGATCCATGCACTCTTGTATAAGGTAACTTCTCCTGGAGCACAGCATTTTTTCCTAGAACTCCAACCACCTCTCTCAGGCATTCTGCACCACAGAATCTCTGAGGGGAGCAAGGAGATTTTGAGCCATTATCTTTACTTCAGCTCTGTGCCTGAAATGACTCAGAAACCAAAGAGCAGAACTAACAGGAGCACAATGTGCCCTCCCCTTTTTGTACCTCCTTAGCACCTAAGGAGCAGCACTTCCTCCTCTGATGGAGTAAACAAAGGAATAGGCAGTAGCTCCTCACATTGGGAATATTAATTCTATATAAAGACCCTCATTTTGGCCTTTCCATTAAGCCAGAAGAGACAGAATTTCCTCCCCATTTCAGAAGAATGCTGTGCTGTTGTCAATGTTGAGGCAGATTATTAGGAAGATTCGCAAGAATAACTACTTAAAATGGTCACATTCATTTTAAAGAAAAGAAATATAATTGGTATTTGCATAGAAGAAAATGGATGAATTTAAATTTTAGTTGATTATAATTATTGTCATCATAATCATCATCATTATCTTTGTATGTCTAAATGACTGATTCAAAGAAGAATTTTTAACACATTTCACATGTCAGTGCAATTCTTTTCTGTTTTGTGCTTTAGTGCTTGGGGTTTTTCATTTGCTTTTTTCAGTCTGAACTTTTCATGCAAGCTATTGTAATTTTCTTAAAAGGTGGAAAAATGTTTCAAAAGAAGTCAGATCTAGAAGTACATACATACATCCTTTTTTCCCCCAATAAAATGTAATCAAATTGTGCAGAAAAATAGGTACATAAATACTGTGGGATAGCACTTCGAAATGCTCCTAAGAAAGAGACTTTTAAAAAGTGAGGTGCTACCTAAATCTGGCCTTTTGAGCCAGACAAGGGATGTTAAACAGGGATAGTTGCACACAAATTAGTAGGTGAACTAATTAAAGTGGTAGTGCATCCAGATGAGGGTATCATTCAAAAAGTCCATTAATGAACTGGAACTGTATGTAAACACTGAGCTCCTAAAGATTTTCAAATTTCCTAATAATTGTTTGTATTTCAGCACTATGGATACTGATCCAGCCAGAATTTAATTTTGTATTCCCTGGTAATGTTAATTCCCTGCTACAGTAAACTCTGTGTATTCAACTAGTAAATCTATACTGTGTGAGTTTATCAGTATTGGCAGTTATGAACAGTTCAGATCCACAATATTTGTTGGTGAAAGCAGTTTCCTTTTTCCTGAGTTTATATCACATCAAACCAGAGATGAGCAATCAAGACTACAAAGGCTGTATACTGTGCATAGCAAAATAAAAGTTTCATAATTCCCATTTCCCTGATGACTTTGAAATGACTATGAAAAGCATTTTGCAACAGAGGGATCATCAAAGCTGGTGTGATAGCTGCAATTCCTGATACCTGGCATCTGTGAAAAACAGGGCTTGATCTTCCAGAACTTAACCTTTTGTGCTACTTCATTTTATTTTGTTCCTTTACTCTTCCATGAGGGCCAGTGAGCCAAGTGCTAAAATCCCATTTCTGACCAGGGTTACTGTGACTTGTGGAAACAATTGCTCCCTGCAGCCTTGCAGATGGCAGTTTTCTGATAGCCTCTTTTCAGATGGCTTCCTGCACAACCAGGAATTCCCTAAATAGGAATTGGGAAGATGGATTCTATGAAAAGCCTTACTTGTCTTTGTTCAATATAGTTGTGGTGTCTTTCCTGTTTGGAGCTGTAGAAACTCACAGATGAGCAGCCTCTGCCCCAGAGGTGGACTGAAGAGAGCCTGTTGGAAGGATTTTCCTGAGTGGCTGCTTTTAGGCAGAGGAATTGTCAGATGGACCGATGATTGATGAGCTGCAGCACAGCTATGGAAAACCTCTGGCCAAAACACAGACTTTAAAGTTTCCTTACTATGCCCAGGAATGGGAATTTTTAACATGTATTTTGTATGGAAAAAGGATTGCACAGGAAGATGCTAGATCAAAGAAAGTTTAAATTAATGGAAAACATTAGCACACCCAGGAATCCTGGCTGATTTCATGCACTGAAGTGGCCACAGTGTGTTCAATCAACATTCATTATTAAAACAGCAAAGAAGATTGGTGTCTGAAGTCCTATCACTCTCAGCAAAAACATTTTTTGTTCATTTTCAGTTTTCTTCGATTCTATTGATCACATAAAATAGACCACTATCTAAAATAGAACACTCAGTTCAATTTGTAAAATTTAAACTATATTGTACGTTTACATTATAGGGAAAAATATTTACACTGCAAAGTCTATTAAACCTTGCTTTATTCTATATTCATAGACCTTGTGGGAAAAAATAGGGAAGATCTTGTCATATTTAAGATCATAATGGAATCAAATTGTAAGACATCCCTTTAGAAAAAATTCAGAAGAAATACTTTCAGTTTACAGTGCTCCTCAATGCAACCTACTCTAAAATTCATAATACTAATGAAAGATATCAATGATGGTTTCCCAGGTTTAAACAGGTTTTAACATTATAAATGTGGGCAAGGAGAATTTTTAAAAACTCAAACTACAGGATGGTTATGCATTAAATAATTATGATCACAGGTGTTCCAGCCCGTACTTTCAATTCATGGCTTGATCATCTTTGTGCCTCCACAAGTCACTGGTAATTCCATCAGAAAGTCAATGAAGTTAAAGTATATAAAACCAGGTATATGTAAGATTACGTAGTTTTTCTGAATTATCAATGTTTGTCACATCAACCTTGATGTGGAAGTAAGTAAGAGGAAAAAAAGGTAGATAAAGTCAATAATGTCTCCTGAAGATGAAGAAAGAAAATTCTTCTTTCATATGACTTTATCCACAAGCTCAGAGACCATACTGAGACACAGAAATTGGTCAAGTTAAAAACAAAACCTGCTCTTAAATATTTGATTCTGATCTGACTCTGAGTTGTTTTGACTGAGATTCAGACAGACTCAATTCTACTGTGGATTCAGCCTCACCAGCTCAGGCTTTATGACAGGGGTAAAATAGCAGAATGTGTCTCCAGTGAGACCTTTCCCTCCACTTCCTATAAAGAACTATGGAGTATCCCGGAGCTAATTTCATTGAATACTTACTTTGATTAAAAAAAAATAAAATAAGGATTATTATATTTTCTTCAATCTCCATCAGAGCTGTGAAAAGGGTGACCCAAGAGCTGGCAGAGTGGCAGGAAGGCCTCAGGACCAATTCACTCCTCGGGGAGTTGAAAAATAGATGAGAATTCTGAAGGAGAGGCTTTTCCAAGGTCTGCGTGAACTCAGGAGTCAGGGGTTGTGTAGATCTCTGGCCTGAACTTTCTTACACCTGTCTTCTCTCCAGACTGTCTTCCTAATTCCCTGTACATCCCAGGCCTCTTATTCAGGTGGGATTTTTATTCCTCTAAGGGAATGTGAGGTAGAACATCCTGGACTTCATCAGCTGCAAACAGTATCCCAAATGAAAGTACTTACCTATATTCAAATTTGCATTTTAAGTGAAATTCAAACCTTCCCAGGCACATGGTTCCGGGATCAAAGGGTCAAAGTGGCATTTACTACCTCAACCAGTTTGGACCAGTTCCATTGATTTTTACTTAGAACTCCAGACTGATTTCAGTAGGACCTGGCAGCACAGATTGATATTACTGTATGGATTTCAGAAGAAATGTAGTGTTTGAAAAGACAGTATCACAAAATTGATGTTCAATGCAAAATACCCATTGATCCTCATTTGTGTCTATAAGATTTCTATAATTTGAAGAGAGTAAGACACTGAAATGTCTAGTAGTATCCAAGGTAAAAATACCACTCACTTCCATGGAAACAAAAGCAGGCCCACATTACGAATACTAAAATATTATCTGTGTAATGAAGTATTTAAGTCTTTATTTCATTACTGGTTTAAATAGTAAAAAAATCAAAGTATCTCTAGATTTAAAATATGGTAATTTCTTAATATTTACTCTCATGCCTATAAAAGATCTGGACTCCTGAATGATGTAAATCAATTATCCCTGTGTGTGTGAAATGCTGTAACAAGATCAATGAGACCTGAACACAAGGAGGCATCTTAGGATAACAGCTGCAGATGCACACATTCTGTGGTAAAAACCAACCAAATGAACACACACTGCTCACCCTGATGGTTCTGCCTCCCCCACAGAAAATCCCTGCCATTACCCTGCCCAACTGTAAATGCATGAAAGGAAAACCAAGTAAGAGCAGGTAGCAGTCAGCACAGGCAAAGTACAATAAATGGTCACTCTTCGATGTAAAAGGAATGCTTTGCATTCAGCTTGGGAATATATTTTAGATGGGACTTAATGGTCAGACTCTGCTTACAACCAAAAGCTGTACAGTTAATGGCTCTGTGGAAAACTGCAAGGACGGATCTTTACTGCCTAAAATACATATTGGTTTTAAAGATGAGCTCAAGATGATTACTTTC
>JANPWX010019247.1:0-15089 GCA_024734555.1 Trochalopteron elliotii
AGCTCTCTGCAGACCTCCAGCAGCGCAGCCAGCCGAGGCCCGACAGTCAAGGCCGTGTCATCCATGCCCTGCAGAGCTGATCTTGCAAGTTCTCGAAGATGGAATATCGAGATCTGTCTACTGCCTGGAGCATGTCCAATGTTTGAATTGCCAGGCGACTGACGGCAGGGCTGATGTCATCTGCCATGTCTTCAAGGGCTGGAAGAGAGAGAAACAGAGCCACGGTCAGATCCCAGAGCTGCGGGGACCCGAGGAGAGCCCCCTGCCAGGGCCATCCCAGCCCACTCTTGCCAGGAGGGCAGTCTCGCAATCTTGCAATATCTTCCCCCTCGAGAGAAACTCTCAGAGACAAAAAAAAGTGTAGCCAGGTGCTACAACTCCTCTCCTTTGGCCCTTGGTTCTGTACCGAGAAGTTAGTTTAAGTACCTGTAAGTATGCAGTAGTTAGTCTTCTAGCAACTCATGAGGAAAAATTCTATAAGTAAAAAAGAAATAAATCTAACCACCACCATACGGGCTCCCCACATCCTTCCCTAATAGGGGCCCCACTCCAATGTCAGAGCCAGGTGTCTCCCCCCTCCCAGGACTCCTCTCTCAGGACTGGAAGGTGCCCCAAAACCTCCTCAGTAACCCAATCGCCCCAAGCTCTTCATCCCAACGTGTGGCTGTCTCATTGCAAACTCCATCCCAGCCATCCTACCTCTCCCAAGCACAGCCCCGTTCTTGGCAGGGCAGAGCTGCTGCCGGGGGCATCGGTGTGTGCAGGGGATCCTTTATCCCCCGCATACAGCTCCAAGCTCCTGAGGGAAAAGTCTTGGATTCTAGGGCTGTCCTCCTCCCAAAATCTGTGGTGTTTAATACCCAAGTGCAGCAAGCCCGTGCCCTGTGGCAGCAGTCGGTGCCAGAACAGCCGCAGGAGCTGCACTAATGCCCCGCAGTGCCCAGGGGGTGGAAGTTCCTAAGGACCCTCCACAGCCCTTGCTGTGCGCAAGAAGGTTTTTAGTGCCTGGGATCGATCTCCCGGAGTTTCTGGGCACCAGGGCCCGAGGCGGCAGCAGTGGGACCCGCGGCCGGGGTTGAAAAGTTCGCAGTGACCCCAAAGCAGTGCCCGAGGGCTGAACGGAGCTGGTTGGAAACACCCCCCAGAACTCCCCTGGTGCCCGAGCGCTGAGCGGAGCTGGTTGGGAACACCCCCCAGAACTCCCCCAGTGCCCGAGGGCTGAACAGAGCTGGTTGGGATCACCCCCCAGAACTCCCCCAGTGCCCGAGGGCTGAGTGGAGCTGGTTGGGAACACCCTGCTCATCTCCACCACTCAAAGCCGCTTCCCCGGCTCCGCCTGCCGCCTCTGCCCGGCCCTGGCGTGGTCCCACGGGGTCACGGATCGTGGCACAGCTGGAGGGGCTCGATGGGGCTGCATCCTGCCCGTCCCTCACTGTAGCTCCTTCAGTGACACGGGGCGGCCGAGACCCCTCGGTGCTGCCCTGACCAGCCCTCGGTTCTGCTCTTTTAGTGTCAGGGAGCGGCCACTGCCAGTGCGGTTTTTGTTATTTTTTATCCTATTCTAACTGCCGCCGCTTCTCACCCCTCTCAGTGTAGCTCTTCCGTGACACAGGCGGCGCGGAACCCTCGGTGCGGTTCTTTTCTTGCATTTTATTCTATTCTCTATGTTCAATTCTGTTCACACCTCGAACCCGCCTCAGCGCTGCCCTTCTGGCCACACTCGGCAGCGCCCGTCCTGCGGTGCGGTTCTTCAGTGACACCGCGTGCCAGGGACCCCCCCATGTAGATTCTTTTACTATATTTTACTCTATTCTCTCTATTTTATTGTATTCCCTCCCCACCCGTGCTTCGGTGCAGCTGCTTCAGACGCAGGCGGGGGAGATGCCCTTGGTGCGTCTCTTTGATTGCATTTTAGTCTCTTCTCTGCATTTCATCTCTTCATTTGTTCCCACCTAACCCGTCTCACTCAGTGACTCCTTCAGCCGGTCATTTTTGTGGACCGGACACTGCTCTGGACGTTTCCCTTTGGGCATCTGCATGAGGGCAAGGCTGGTGCTGCCACGGATGTGGTGTCACAAAGAAGGAAAGGCTGGCTCTGCCACCACTGTGATGTCACAGAGAGGGGGATCCTGGTCCTGTACTACAGTTGTGGTGACACAAAGAGGGGNCCTTTGTGTCACAAAGAGACAAACATGAACCTGCCACCACTGTGATGTCACAGAGAGGGGGATCCTGGTGCTGCCACAGCTGTGGTGTCACAAAGAGGGGGAAGCTGGCTCTGCCACCACTGAGATGTCACAGAGAGCGTGACCCTGGTGCTGCCACAGCTGTGGTGTAACAAAGAGAGGGAAGCTGGCTCTGCCACCACTGTGATGTCACAGAGAGGGGGATCCTGGTGCTGCCACATCAGCGGTGTCACAAAAAGGGGGATCCTTGTGCTGCCACGGCTGCGGTGTCACAAAGAGTGGGAAGCTGGATCTACCACCACTGTGATGTCACAGAGATGGGTATCGTGATGCTAGCACGGCTGTGGTGTCACAAACAGGGGGAAGCTGGCTCTGCCACCACAGTGATGTCACAGAGAGAGGGATTCTAGTGCTGCCACGGCTGTGGTGTCACAAAGAAAGGGAAGCTGGCTCTGCCACCACTGTGATGTCACAAAGAGGAAAAAGCTGGCTCTGCCACCCCAGAGATATCACAGAGAATAGGATCCTGGTGCTGCCACGTCAGCGGTGTCACAAAAAGTGGGATCCTTGTGCTGCCACGGCTGTGGTGTCACAAATACGGGGGAAGCTGGCCCTGCCACCACTGTGATGTCAAAGAGATGGGTATCCTGATGCTTGGACGGCTGTGGTGTCACAAAGAGGGGGAAGCTGGATCTGCCACGACTGTGATGTCACAGAGAGGGGGATCCTGGTGCTGCCACGGCTGTGGTGTCACAAACAGGGGGAAGCTGGTACTGCACCCACGGTGTTGTCACAGATAGGGGGATCCGGGTGCTGCCACGGCTGTGCTGCATCAATGACGCAAAAAGCAGGCTCTGCCACCACTGTGATTTCACAGAGAGGGGGATATTGCTGCTGTCATGGCTCTGGTGTCACAAAGAGGGGGAAGCTGGCTCTGCCACCATTGTGATGTCACAGAGAGGAGGATCCTGGTGCTGCCACGGCTGTGCTGTCACGAAGAAGTGGAAGCTGGCTCTGCCACCACTGTGATGTCACAGAGAGGGGGATCCTGGTGCTGCGATTTCTGAGGTGTCACAAAGAGAGGGAAGTTGGCTCTGCCACCACTGTGATGTCACAAAGAGGGGGATCCTGGTGCAAGTACAGCTGTGGCGTCACGAAGAGAAGGAAGCTGAGTCTGCCACCACTGTGATGTCACAGAGAGGGGGATCCTGGTGCTGCCACGGCTGTGGTGTCACAAAGAGGGGGAAGCTGGCTCTGCCACCACTGTGATGTAACCGAGAGGAGTATCCTGGTGCGGTCACCACTGTCTTGCCTCAAAGACGCGGGAAGCTGGCTCTTCCACGACTTCGGTGTCACAGAGATTGGGATCCAGGTGCTGCCACGGCTGTGGTGTCACAAAGAGGCGGAAGCTGTCTCTGCCACCACTGTGATGTCACAGAGATTGGGATCTTGGTGCTGCCATGGCTGTGGTGTCACAACGAGGGGGAAGCTGGCTCAGCCACCACTGTGATGTCAGAGAGAGGGGGATCCTGGTGCTGCCACGTCAGTGGTGTCACAAAAAGAGGGATCCTGGTGCAGCCATTGCTGAGATGTAACAAAAAAAGGAATCCTGGGTCTGCCACGGTTGTGGTGTAACAAAGAGCAGGAAGCAGGTGCTGCAACCACTGTGATGTCACAGAGAGGGGGATCCTGCTGCTGTCACGGCTCTGGTGTCACAAAGAGGGGGAAGCTGTGTCTGCCACCTCTGTTATGTCACAGAGAGGGGGATCCTGGTGCTCAAACAGCCTTTGTGTCACAAAGAGGGGGAAGCTGGCACTGCCACCACTGTGATGTCACAGAGATGGGGATCCTGGTGCTGCCACGGCTCTGCTGCCTCAAAGACGCAGGAAGCTGGCTCTTCCACCACTTCGGTGTCACACAGAGGGGGATCCTGCTGCTGTCATGGCTCTGGTGTCACAAAGAGGGGGAAGGTGGCTCTGGACCTCTGTGATGTCACAGAGAGTGGGATCCTGGTGCTGCAACGGCTGTGGTGTCCCAAAGAGAAGGAATCTGGCTCCTATACAACTTCGGTGTCACAGAGAGGGAAATCCGGGTGCTGCCATGGCTGTGGTGTTACAAAGAGAGGGAAGCTGGCTCTGCCACCATTGTGATGTCACAGAGAGGGCGATCCTGGTGCTGCTACGGCTGTGGTGTCACAAAGAGGGGGAAGCTGCCTCTGCCACCACTGTGATGTCGCAGAGAGGGGGAAGCTGGCTCTGCCACGGCTGTGGTGTCACAAAGAGAAGGAAGCTGGCTCTGCCACCATTGTGATGTCACAGAGAGGGGGAGTCTAGTGCTGCCACGGCGGTGGTGTCACAAAGAGGGGGAAGCTGGCTCTGCCACCACTGTGATGTCACAGAGAGGAGGATCCTGGAGCTGCCACGACTGTGGTGACTCAAAAACGCAGGAAGCTGGACCTGCCACCACTGTGATGTCACAGAGAGGGGGAAGCTGACTCTGCCACCATTGTGAAGTCATAAAGAAGGGGAAGCATACTCTGCAACCGCAGTGATATCACAGAAATGAGGATCCTGGTGCAGCCATGTCAGTGGTGTCACAAAAAGTGGGATCCTTGTGCTGCAACGGCTGTGGTGTCACAAAGAGGGGGAAGCTGGCTCTGCCACCACTGTGATGTCACAGAGATGGCTATCCCGGTGCTAGCACGGATCTGATGTCACACAGAGGGGGAAGCTGGCTCTGCCACCACTGTGATATCACAGAGGTGGGATTCCTGGTGCTGCCACTGCTGTTACGTCAGAAAGAGGGGGAAGCTGTCTATTCCACCACTTTGATGTCACAAAGAGGGGCATCCTGGTGCAAGTACAGCTGTAGTGCCACAAAGAGGGGAAAGCTGGCTCTGCCAAAAGTGTGATGTCACAGAGAGGGGGATCCTATAGCTGCCAAAGCTCTGGTGTCACAAAGAGAAAGAAGCTGGTTCTGCCACCACTGTGATGTCAGAGAGAGAGGGATCCTAGTGCTGCCACAGCTGTGGTGGCTCAAAGACGCAGGAAGCTGACTCAGCCACCACTGTGATGTCACAGAGATGGGTATCCTGGTGCTGACACGTCAGTGGTGTCACAAAAAGCGGGATCCTGGTGCTGCCACTGCTGAGATGTCACAAAAAGAGGAATCCTGGGACTGCCATGGCTGTGGTGTCACAGAGAGCGGGAAGCAGGTGCTTCAACCACTGTGATGTCACAGAGAGGGGGATCCTGGTGCTGCCACGGCTGTGGTGTCACAAAGACGGAAAAACTGCATCTGCCACAACTGTGATGTCACAGAGATGGGGATCCTGGTGCTAGCACGGCTGTGGTGTCACAAAGACGGGGAAGCTGGCTCTGCTAGAACTGTGATGTCACAGAGACGGGGATCCTGGTGCTGCCACGGCTGTGGTGTCAGAAAAGGAGTGATCCTGGTGCTGTCACTTCTGAGATGTCATAAAAAGAGGGATGCTGGTGCCGCCGCGGCTGTGGTGTCACAAAGAGAGGGAAGCTGGCTCTGCCACCACTGTGATGTCACAGAGATGGGGATCCTGGTGCTGCCACGGCTGTGGTATCACATAGAGAGGGAATCTGGCTCTGCCACCACTGTGATGTCACAGAGAGGGGGATCCTGGTGCTGCCACGGCTGTGCCGACTCATAGACGCCGGAAGCTTGCTCTTCCACCACTTTGGTGTCACAGTGTCCGTATNGATCCTGGTGCTGCCACGGCTGTGCTGACTCATAGACGCCGGAAGCTGGCTTTTCCACCACTTTGGTGTCACAGAGAGGGGGATCCTGGTGCTGCCACGGCTGTGGTGTCACAAAGAGAAGGAAGCAGGCTCTGCCACCTCTGTGATGTCACAGAATGGGGGATTCTAGTGCTGCCATGGCTGTGGTGTCACAAAGAGTGGGAAGCTGGCTCTGCCACCACTGTGATGTCACAGAGAGGAGGATCCTGGTGCTGCCACAGCTCTGGTGACTCAAAGACGCAGAAAGCTGGCTCTGCCACCACTGTGATGTCACAAAGAGAGGGAAGCTGGCCCTGCCACCATTGTGAATTCATAAAGAGGGGGAAGCTGGCTCTGCCACCACAGTGATATGACCGAAAGGAGGATCCTGGTGCAGCCACGTCAGCGCTGTCACAAAAATGGGGATCCTTGCGCTGCCACGGCTGTGGTGTCACAAAAAGGAAGAAGCTTACTCTGCCATCACTGTGATGTCACAGAGATTGGTATCCTGGTTCCAGCACGGCTGTGGTATCACAAAGAGGGGGAAGCTGGCTCTGCCACCACTGTGATGTCACAGAGAGGGGATTCCTGGTGCTGCCACAGCTGTTACGTCAGAAAGAGGGGGAAGCTGTCTATTCCACCACTTTGATGTCACAAAGACGGGCATCCTGGTGCAAGTAGGGCTGTGGTGCCTCAAAGAGGGGAAAGCTGGCTCTGCCAAAAGTGTGATGTCACAGAGAGGGGGATCCTATAGCTGCCACAGCTGTGGTGTCACAAAGAGAAGGAAGCTTGCTCGGCCACCACTGTGATGTAACCGAGAGAGGGATCCTGGGGCTGCCACGGCTGTGCTGCCTCAAAGACACAGGAAGCTGGCTCAGCCACAACTGTGATGTCACAGAGATGGGTATCCTGATGCTAGCACGGCTGTGGTGTCACAAACAGGGGGAAGCTGGCTCTGCCACAACTGTGATGTCACAGAGAGGGGGATCCTGGTGCTGCCACATCAGCAGTGTCACAAAATGGTGGATCATGGTGCTGCCACGGCTGTGATGTCACAAAGTGGGGGATACATGTGCTGCCACGGCTGTGGTGTCACAAAGAGGGGGAAGCTGCCTCTGCCACTACTCTGTTGTCACAGAGATGGGTATCCTGAAGCTAGCACGGCTGTGGTGTCACAAACAGGGGGAAGCTGGCTCTGCCACCTCTGTGATGTCACAGAGAGGGGATTCCTGGTGCTGCCACTGCTGTTGCGTCGCAAAGAGAGGGAAGCTGTCTCTTCCACCACTGTGATGTCACAGAGAGTGGGATCCTGGTGCAGCCACGGCTGTGGTGACTCAAAGACGCAGGAAGCTTGCTCTGCCACCACTGTGATGTCACAGAGAGGCGGATCCTGGTGCTGCCACAGCTGTGGTGTCACAAATAGGGGGAAGCTGGTACTGCCCCCACGGTGATGTCAAAGAGAGGGGGATCCTGGTGCTGCCAGGGTTTTGCTGAATCAATGACGCAGGAAGATGGCTCTTCCACCACTTCGGCGTCACAGAGAGGGGGATCCGGGTGCTACCACGTCTGTGGTGTCACAAAGACGGAAAAACTGCATCTGCCACAACTGTGATGTCACAGAGATGGGGATCCTGGTGCTAGCACGGCTGTGGTGTCACAAAGAGGGGGAAGCTGGCTCTGCTGGAACTGTGATGTCACAGAGACGGGGATCCTGGTGCTGCCACGGCTGTGGTGTCAGAAAAGGAGTGATCCTGGTGCTGTCACTTCTGAGATGTCATAAAAAGAGGGATGCTGGTGCCGCCGCGGCTGTGGTGTCACAAAGAGAGGGAAGCTGGCTCTGCCACCACTGTGATGTCACAGAGATGGGGATCCTGGTGCTGCCACGCCTGTGGTATCACATAGAGGGGGAAGCTGGCTCTGCCACCACTGTGATGTCACAGAGAGGGGGATCCTGGTGCTGCCACGGCTGTGGTGTCACAAAGACGGGGAAGCTGGTACTGCGCCCACGGTGATGTCACAGAGATGGGGATCCTGGTGCTGCCACGGCTCTGCTGCATCAATGATGCAGGAAGCTGGCTCTGCCACCTCTTTGATGTCACAGGGGGGGGGATCCTGGTGCTCAAACAGCCTTTGTGTCACAAAGAGGGGGAAGCTGGCTCTGCCACCACTGGGATGTCACAGAGAGGGGGATCCTGGTGCTGCCACGGCTGTGCTGACTCATAGACGCCGGAAACTTGCTCTTCCACCACTTTGGTGTCACAGAGAGGGGGATCCTGGTGCTGCCACGGCTGTGGTGTCACAAAGAGAAGGAAGCTGGCTCTGCCACCCCTGTGATGTCACAGAGAGGGGGATTCTAGTGCTGCCATGGCTGTAATGTCACAAAGAGTGGGAAGCTGGCTCTGCCACCACTGTGATGTCACAGAGAGGAGGATCCTGGTGCTGCCACGGCTCTGGTGACTCAAAGACGCAGAAAGCTGGCTCTGCCAC
This sequence comes from Trochalopteron elliotii, assembly GCA_024734555.1. Classification (NCBI taxonomy): domain Eukaryota; kingdom Metazoa; phylum Chordata; class Aves; order Passeriformes; family Leiothrichidae; genus Trochalopteron; species Trochalopteron elliotii. The sequence goes on from JANPWX010019247.1 coordinate 8,423, forward strand.
CACTGTGAAGTCACAAAGAGAGGGAAGCTGGCCCTGCCACCATTGTGAATTCATAAAGAGGGGGAAGCTGGCTCTGCCACCGCAGTGATATGACCGAAAGGAGGATCCTGGTGCAGCCACGTCATCGGTGTCACAAAAATGGGGATCCTTGCGCTGCCACGGCTGTGGTGTCACAAAAAGGAAGAAGCTCACTCTGCCATCACTGTGATGTCACAGAGATTGGTATCCTGGTTCCAGCACGGCTGTGGTATCACAAAGAGGGGGAAGCTGGCTCTGCCACCACTGTGATGTCACAGAGAGGGGATTCCTGGTGCTGCCACAGCTGTTACGTCAGAAAGAGGCGGAAGCTGTCTATTCCACCACTTTGATGTCACAAAGAGGGGCATCCTGGTGCAAGTAGGGCTGTGGTGCCTCAAAGAGGGGAAATCTGGCTCTGCCAAAAGTGTGATGTCACAGAGAGGGGGATCCTATAGCTGCCACAGCTGTGGTGTCACAAAGAGAAGGAAGCTTGCTCGGCCACCACTGTGATGTCACAGAGTGGAGGATCCTGGGGCTGCCACGGCTCTGCTGCCTCAAAGACACAGGAAGCTGGCTCAGCCACCACTGTGATGTCACAGAGATGGGTATCCCGATGCTAGCATGGCTGTGGTGTCACAAACAGGGGGAAGCTGGCTCTGCCACCACTGTGATGTCACAGAGAGGGGGATCCTGGTGCTGCCACATCAGCGGTGTCACAAAATGGTGGATCATGGTGCTGCCACGGCTGTGATGTCACAAAGAGAGGGAACCTGGCTCTGCCACCACTGTGATGTCACAAAGTGGGGGATCCCTGCGCTGCCACGGATGTGGTGTCACAAAGAGGGGGAAGCTGGCTCTGCCACTACTCTGTTGTCACAGAGATGGGTATCCTGAAGCTAGCACGGCTGTGGTGTCACAAACAGGGGGAAGCTGGCTCTGCAACCTCTGTGATGTCACAGAGAGGGGATTCCTGGTGCTGCCACTGCTGTTGCGTCGCAAAGAGGGGGAAGCTGTCCCTTCCACCACTGTGATGTCACAGAGAGTGGGATCCTGGTGCAGCCACGGCTGTGGTGACTCAAAGACGCAAGAAGCTTGCTCTGCAACCACTGTGATGTCACAAAGAGGGGGAAGCTGGCTCTGCCACCGCAGTGATATCACAGAGTAGAGCATCCTGGTGCAGCCACGTCAGCGGTGTCACAGAGAGGGGGATCCTGGTGCTGCCACGGCTGTGGTGTCACAAAGAGTGGGAAGCTGGCTCTGCCACCACTGTGATGTCACAGAGATGGGTATCCTGATGCTAGCACAGCTGTTGTGTAACAAACAGGGGGAAGCTGGCTCTGCCACCACTGTGATGTCACAGAGACGGGGATCCTGGTGCTGCCACAGCTGTGGTGTCACAAATAGGGGGAAGCTGGTACTGCCCCCACGGTGATGTCACAGAGATGGGTATCTTGGTGCTAGCATGGCTGTGGTGTCACAAAGAGGGGGAAGCTGGCTCTACTAGAACTGTGATGTCACAGAGACGGGGATCCTGGTGCTGCCACGGCTGTGGTGTCAGAAAAAGAGTGATCTGGTGCTGTCACTTCTGAGATGTCATAAAAAGAGGGATGCTGGTGCCGCCGCGGCTGTGGTGTCACAAAGAGAAGGAAGCTTGCTCTGCCACCATTGTGATGTCACAGAGAGAGGGATCCTGGTGCTGCCATGGCTGTGGTGTCACAAAGAGGGGGAAGCTGGCTCTGCCAGCACTGTGATGTCACAGAGAGGGGGATCCTGGTGCTGCCACGGCTGTGGTGCCACAAAAAGAAGGAAGCTGGCTCTGGCACTACTGTGATGTCACAGAGAGGGGGATCCGGTTGCTGCCACAGCTGTGGTGTCACAAAGAGGCAGAAGCTGGATCCGCAACCACTGTGATGTCAGAAAGAGGGGGAAGCTGGCACTGCCACCACTGTGATGTCAGAAACAGGGGGAAGCTGGCACTGCCACCACTGTGATGTCACAGAGATGGACATCCTGGTGGCGCCACGGGTGTGGTGTCACAAAGAGGGGCAAGCTGCCTCTGCCACCACTGTGATGTCACAGAGATTGGGATGCTGGTGCTGCCACGGCTGTGGTGTCACAAAGAGGGGGAATCTGGCTCTGCCACATCTGTGATTTAACTGATAGAGGGATCCTGGTGGTCCCACGTCTGTGATGTCACAAATAGAAGGAAGGTGGCTCTGGCACTACTGTGATGTCACAGAGAGGGCGATTCTGGTGCTGCCACGGCTGTGGTGTCACAAAGAGTGGGAAGCTGGCTCTGCCACCACTGTGATGTCACAGAGGGGGGGATCCTGGTGCTCCCACGGCTGTGCTGCCTCAAAGACGAAGGAAGCTGGGTCTTCCACCACTCCGGTATCACAGAGAGGGGGATACGGGTGCTGCCACCGCTGTGGTGTCACAAAGAGGCAGAAGCTGACTCTGCCACCTCTGCGATGTCACAAGAGGGGGATCGTGGTGCTGCCATGGCTGTGGTGTCACAAAGAGCGGGAAGCTGGCCTTGCCACCACTGTGATATCACAAAGAGGGGGATCCTGGTGCTGCCACGGCTCTGGTATCTCAAAGAGGGGGAAGCTGGCTCTGCCACCACTGTGATATCACAGACAGTGGCATCCTGGTGCTGCCATGGCTGTGGTGTCACAAAGAGAAGGTAGCTGGCTCTGGCACTACTGTGATGTCACAGAGAGGGCGATTCTCATGCTGCAACGGCTGTGGTGTCACAAAACGCAGGAAGCTTGCTCTGCCACCACTGTGAAGTCACAGAGAGGGGATTCCTGGTGCTGCCACGGCTGTGGTGTCACAAAGAGGGGGAAGCTGTCTCTTCCACCACTGTGATGCCACAGAGAGGGGGATCCTGGTGCTGCCAAGGCTCCGGTATGTCAAAGAGGGGGAAGCTGACTCTGCCACCACTATAATGTCACAGAGATGGGGATCCTGGTGCTGCCACTGCTGTGGTATCACTAAGAGGGGGAAGCTGGCTTTGCCACCACTGTCATGACACAGAGACGAGGATCCGGATGCTGCCACGGCTGTGGTGTCTCAAAGGCGCCGGAAGCTGGCTCTGCCACCACTGTGATGTCACAAAGAAGGGAAAGCTGGCTCTGCGACCGCAGTGATATCACACAAAGGAGGACCCTGCTGCAGCCATGTCAGCGGTGTCACATAATGGGGGATCCTTGTGCTGCCACGGCTGTGGGGTCACAAAGAGTGGGAAGCTGGCTCTGTCACCACTGTGATGTCACAGACAGGGGGAACCTGGCTGTGCCACCGCAGTGATATCACAAAGAGGGGGATCCTGCTGAAGCCACGTCAGCGATGTCACAAAAAGGGGGATCCTTGTGCTGCCACGGTGTGGTGTCACAAATACGGGGGAAGCTGTCTCTGCCACCACTGTGATGTCACAGAGATGGGTATCTTGATGCTAGCACGGCTGTGGTGTCACAAAGAAGGGGAAGCTGGCTCTGCCACCACTGTGATGTCACAGAGAGGGGGATCCTGGTGCTGCCATGGCTGTGGTGTCAAAAATAGGGGGAATCTGGTACTGCCCCCACGGTGATGTCACAGATTTGGGGATCCTCGTGCTGCATTGGCTGTGCTTCATCAATGACGCAAAAAGCTGGCTCTGCCACCACTGTGATTTCACAGAGAGGGGAATCCGGGTGCTGTCTCGGCTCTGGTGTCACAAAGACAGGGGCAGCTGTCTCTCCCACCACTGTGATTTCACAGAGAGGGGGATCCTGGTGCTGCCATGGCTGTGGTGTCACAAAGAGGGGGAAGCTGGCTCTGCCACCACTGTGATGTCACACAGAGGGGGATCCTAGTGCTGCCGCGGCTGTGTTGTGACAAAGAGGGGGAAGCTGACTCTGCCGCCATTGTGATGGCACAGAGAGGGGGATCCTGGTGCTTCCATGGCTGTGGTGTCACAAAGAGAGGGAAGCTGGCTCTTCCAACATTGTGATGTAACAGAGAGGGGGATCCTGGTGCTGCCACGGCTGTGGTGTCACAAAGAGAAGGAAGCTGCCTCTTCCACCACTGTGATGTCACAGAGAGGGGGATTCTAGTGCTGCCACGGCTGTGGTGTCACAAAGAGGGGGAAGCTNACAGAGAGGGGGATTCTAGTGCTGCCACGGCTGTGGTGTCACAAAGAAGGGGAAGCTGGCTCTGCCACCACTGTGATGTCACAGAGAGGGCGATCCTGGTGCTGCGATGGTTGTGGTGTCTCAAAGAGAGGGAAGCTGGCTCTGCCACCACTGTGATGTCACAAAGAGGGAGAAGCTGGCTGTGCCATCGCAGTGATATCACAGAGAGGAGGATCCTAGTGCAGCCATGTCAGCGGGGTCACAAAAAGGGGGATCGTGGTGCTGCCACGGCTGTGGTGTCACAAATACGGGGGAAGCGGGCTCTGCCACCACTGTGATGTCACAAAGATGGGAATCCTGATGCTAGCACGGCTGTGGTGTCACAAAGAGGGGGAAGCTGGCTCTGCCATCACTCTGATGTCACAGAGATGGGGATCCAGGTGCTGCCATGGCTGTGCTGCCTCAAAGACGCAGGAAGCAGGCTCTTCCACAACTTCGGTGTCACAGAGATGGGGATCCAGGTGCTGCCATGGCTGTGGTGTTACAAAGAGAGGGAAGCTGGCTCTTCCACCATTGTGATGTCACAGAGATGGGTATCCTGATGCTAGCACGGCTGTGGTGTCACAAAGAGGGGGAAGCTGGCTCTGCCACCACTGTGATGTCACAGAGAGGGGGATCCTGGTGCTGCCACGGCTGTGGTGTCACAAGGAGGAGGAAGCTAGTACTGCACCAACGGTGTTGCCGCAGAGAGGGGGATCCGGGTGCTGCCATGGCTGTGGTGTCACAAAGAGGGGGAAGCTGGCTCCGCAACCACTGTGATGTCCCAGAGAGTGGGATCCTGGTGCGTCCACAGCTGTAGTGACTGAAATACGCAGGAAGCTGGCTCTGCCACCACTGTGATGTCACAAAGAGGGGGAAGCTGGCTCTGCCACCGCAGTGATATCACAGAAAGTAGCATCCTGCTGCAGCCACGTCAGCGGTGTCAAAAAAAGGGGGATCCTTGTGCTGCCACGGCTGTGGGGTCACAAAGAGTGGGAAGCTGGCTCTGCCACCACTGTGATGTCACAGAGAGTGGGATCCTGGTGCAAGTACAACTGTGGCATCACAAAGAGAAGGAAGCCGGCTCTGCGACCACTGTGATGTCACAGAGAGGGGGATTCTAGTGCTGCCACGGCTGTGGTGTCACAAAGAGGCGGAAAGCTGGCTCTGCCACCACAGTGATGTCACAGAGAGGAGGATACTGGTGCTGCCACGACTGTGTTGCCTCAAAGACGTGGGAAGCTTGCTCTTCCACCACTTCGGTGTCACAGAGAGTGGGATCCTGGTGCTGCCACGGCTGTGGTGTCACAAAGAGGCGGAAACTGGCTCTGCCACCACTGTGATATCACAGACATGGGGATCCTGGTGCTAGCACGGCTGTGGTGTCACAAAGAGGGGGAAGCTTGCTCTGCCACAACTGTGATTTCACAGAGAGGGGGATTCTGGTGCTACCATGGCTGTGGTGTCACAAAGAGGGAGAAGCGGGCTCTGCCACCACTGTGATGTCACAGAGAGAGGGATCCTGGTGCTGCCACGGCTGTGGTATCACAAAGAGGAGGAAGCTGGCTCTGCCACCAATGTGATGTCACAGAGAAAGGGATCCTGGTGCTGCTGCGGCTGTGGTGTCACAAAAAGAAGGAAGCTGGCTCTGCCACCACTCTGATGTCACAGAGAGGGGGAAGCTGGCTGTGCCACCGCAGTGATATCACAGGGAGGGGGATCCTGCTGCAGCCACATCAGCGATGTCACAAAAAGGGGGATCCTTGTGCTGCCACGGTGTGGTGTCACAAATACGGGGGAAGCTGACTCTGCCACCACTGTGATGTCACAGAGATCGGGATTCTGGTGCTGCCACGGCTGTGCTTCATCAATGACCCAAAAAGCTGGCTCTGCCACCACTGTGATTTCACAGAGAGGGGGATCCGGCTGCTGTCACGGCTCTGGTGTCACAAAGAGGGGGAAGCTGGATCTGCCACCTCTGTGATGTCGCAGGGAGGGGGATCCTGGTGCTCCAACAACTTTTGTGTCACAAAGAGGGGGAAGCTGGCTCTGCCAGCACTGTGATGTCACAGAGAGGGGGATCGTGGTGCTGCCACGGCTGTGCTGCCTCAAAGACGGAGGAAGCTGGCTCTTCCACCACTTCGGTGTCACAGAGAGGGGGATTCTGGTGCTGCCACAGCTGTGGTGTACAAAGAGGGGGAAGCTGGCTCTGCCAGCTCTGTGATGTCACAGAGAGGAGGATCCTGGTGCTGCCACGGCTGTGCTATCACAAAGAAGGGGAAGCTGGCTCTGCCACCCCTGTGATGTCACAGAGAGGGGAAGCCTGGTGCTGCGATGGCTGTGGTGTCACAAAGAGAGGGAAGCTGGCTCTGCCACCACTGTGATATCACAAAGAGGGGGATCCTGGTGCAAGTACGATTGTGGCGTCACAAAGAGGGGAAAGCTGGCTCTGCCAAAAGTGTAACGTCACAGAGATGGGGATCCTGGTGCCAGCA
>JANPWX010019252.1:0-129861 GCA_024734555.1 Trochalopteron elliotii
GAGCAGAGGGGCTCCAGCCCTGGCAGCATCTCCGTGGCCTCCTCTGGACTGGCCCCAAGGGGTTTAAGGCCACAGCAAGGCTTATTTCTCCTCACACTCAAAATTCCCCATCTCCTCCTGAGCTGGCAGCTCCTTACTTTTCACCAGGGATGAGCCTGTACCTGCTCTCCTGACACTGAAATCAGCTCCCCAATCCCTCCCTCTCGTTCTCCCCTCACAAATCCCTCCACCTCCTCGGAGCCCTTGCAGGGAACCAGCATCCCAAACAATCCAGCTAATGCAGCCCCTCACACCAGGCTCCCTCAGCCAGGCACAGCAGAGTCTCAGATTAAGTGATAAGCCCCACCACAGCCCACAAAGATGGATAAAGTCACCATTTCCATTTTACAAATAGAGGAGCTAAGGCAGAAAGATTAGCTGCCTTCCCTCAAGGAGCCTCAGACCTGGACTCAAATTAAATGAGTTTCTCTCTAAGCAGGGAGATGGCTCAGGTTACAGCTGTGGGCTGTAAATCACAGAGTGCCTGGTGCAGGCTGATGGGAGAGAACACATGATGGTTTATTAAATGTAATGAGGCTTAGGTGCCCAGTTTTGTTTGAGGCCAATACCCTAATTTGTCCAGATAAATTGAATTTTCAGAGCAAAAAGTGTCTTTTCAAGCATTTTCACCAAACTCTTGCATCATGCTGGTATCCTCTCTCTCTCTCTCATCTGTACTTGTCTGAGCTACTGAGAAAAACCATGGAAATGTGTTTTTTTCCTGAAAAAATGCAGGAAAACCCACATTCACCCCATAGTATGGCTTGAAGGTGGTGCAGATCCCACCGTCCTCTCTCCCTGTGCTGTGGGATTAACAGCACAGCCAAATAACCCCAAGCTACTTGGGCTGAACCTGTGGATCTTCAGCTGGTGGTGTCCCTTATTAGCCCTGCATCTAGCCCATGAGAGCTCTGGGTGCATCCACAGCCTCCTGCCTCTCTGATCTGCTGTTCCATCAGAGAATGTGTCCTTTAGTACCAAGCTGTGCCCCACCCTGGGTGTTTAAATGTGCTGGGATCTTCAGTGGTGACTGGTGAAAGCTTTGAATGCTGGGTGCAAGGCACCAGGAGACTGATAACCCAAGTGGACAGGGCATGAGAAGGGACATATTCCCTTCCTGCCACTGCAGAGCAACCAGCATTTCAAAAGTGTGGTTGTGTGACCCATTCCAGGTGCTCAGCTCGAGAGGGGTTGCTCTCCCCTGAACTGTAGGAGCAGCTGGAACACCCGTGTCCCTCCGTGAGTGTCTGACCTGGATGAGCTGAAACCCTTTCCCCCACCTGCTGCTGCCACCCAGGCAGGCTGTGCTCCCAATGTGCAGCAACACCCAGCACCCTCTGATTTCCCACCGTGACATTTTCCAAAGCTTGTTGGTGTCCTGAAAATCCACCTGATAATAAATTCTGAAAGTGCAGCCTGCTGCCCCCGAGCTGCTTTAGAGAAACACACGGCAAAGGGTCAGCGGTGCCCTCCTACCCCCTATTAGCATCTTCCTGCTCAGATTTTAGCTGCTTTGTACCAGGGACCCATTGCAAAAGGTCCATGGTGCCCTTCAATATGCCCCAACACCCTCTAGTCCCCTTGTGCTGGTGCTGGGCATGGGGACATTCACCCCACACTCTCTCGCCGAGCATCCTTCCCACACCTCTGGTCCACGAGGGACCCTGTTAGCATCCTCCTGCTCAGATTTTAGCTGCTTTATACCAGGGACCCATTGCAAAAGGTCCGTGGTGCCCTTTAACATGCTTCTAACACCCTCTAGTCCCCTTGTGCTGGTGCTGGGCACAGAGACATTCACCCCACGGGGACATTCACCCCACACCATTTCTCGCCAAGCATCCTTCCCACACCCCTGGTCCACGAGGGACACTGTTAGCATCCTCCTGCTCAGATTTTAGCTGCTTTACACCAGAGACCCATTGCAAAAGGTCCGTGGTGCCCTTCAACATGCCCCTAACACCCTCTAGTCCCCTTGTGCTGGTGCTGGGCACGGGGACATTCACCCCAAGGAGACATTCACCCCACACTATCTCTCCGGGCATCCTTCCCACACCTCTAGTCTCCGAGGGTCTATCCAAACTCTACCTGCTCCCACGTGCTGGGATGTGCCTTTTCCTCCCCTGGAGGCCCCCCCAGCACCCCCCCCAGCCTGGATGGAGCATATGGCCGGGCATATGGGGCCTTAATGCAGCAGCTGGCACAGGGCGGCGCAGGATTTCGCACGGCAAACAAGGAACCCACGTGTGTGACACGGCCACATCCCATGCTCTGGACATCCCTGCCCGGCCAGGGGGGTTGTAGGAAGTGTCTGCAGCCCCTCCCTGCTGCTGGGATTTATTCTGGTGCGGCTTATCGGGGGAAGGAGTTTCCTTCCTCACGGGCGTTTGGAATGAATGATCCTGGTGTTTCATTTTTCCCTCGCTGTTGCAGAGTTGCTTTAGAGCATCACCAGGGACGCGGGCATTTACCTCTGGGGGTGGGATTTTTTCAGCGGTGGGGTGTTGGCAGGGTCCCTCCACCCTCAGAAGCAAACCTTGTTCACAGAGGTCCTGAGCCAGCCGTGCGTGTCCCCGACGGCTCCGGCTGCTCTCACCAGCTCATCCCGGTCTCCTCTCGGTTAAAAAACGCCCTCTCTTGGTTGCTTTCTTTTTCCCTCCTGCTCCAAATTTCATCCTCACCAGCTGGACGGTGATTTGTGCAGTGGCCAGCTGAATCAGACAGGGATGCTGGAGACATGGAGATGGGGCTTCCTGGGAATAGTTCTTCCTAATATTTAATTTAACAGGCTGATGGCCAAGGCCCAGCACTCCCCAGGGATGATTTGCACGTGTGTAAAGGGTAGATACACAGATACCTGTGTGCTGCAAAGGCACAGTGAATAAATCTCTGTGCCTCCCCATGCCTCAGTTTCCCCTCCTGAAGGAGAAATTCTGTTGTCTTCTATATAAAAGCTGGTGAGGGTAACAGCTAAATGCATATTAGATGTATGTAAATCTGTGAATGCATTGCTAGCATATATACTAGCATTGTTTCATCCATCTGAAAGCATATATTTATGTACACACACAGGCATACACACGTGTGTGTGTGTGTGTGTGTGTGTGTGTGTGTGTGTGTGTATACACACACACATATATATATATAATCCAGCTTGGCTGTTTTCACTCCAGGGAAAAAGCATCCCAAGTGCTTGGAGCTACAGATCTCTGTCACAGGCTGAGCTGATTGAACATAAAGAGCACCAGGCAGCTGCATGAGGAGCTCATCTGCATCTGGACTGCTGCTCCAGCAGTGATGATTGCCCCTGGCTCACAGAATTGCAGAATTATTTAGGTGGGGAAAGCCACTAAGATCATCAGATCCAACCATTCCCCCAGCACTGCCAAGTCCACCAAATCCATGTCCCCTGGTCCCACATCTAGACATCTTTCAAATCTCTTTTAAATCCCAGGGATGGGGACTCCACCACTGCCCTGAGCAGCTGTGCCAGGGTTGGACAGCCCTTTCAGGGAATAAATTCTCCCCATATCCAATCTAGACCTGCCTTAGCACAATCTGAGGCTGTTTCCTCTTGTCACTTGGGAGCTGACCCCCCCGGCTGTCCCCTCCTGTCAGGGACTTGTGCAGAGCGACAAGGACCCCCTGAGCCTCCTTTTCTCCAGGTTGAGCCCCTTCCCCAGCTCCCTCAGCCTCTCCTGGGGCTCCAGCCCCTTCCCCAGCTCCCTTCCCTGCCCTGGACACACTCCAGCCCCTCGGTGTCTCTCCATGGAACTTTTTCTTCCACCTCCCACAGAACTTCTGTTCACTCTTCACTTTTCTCCTCCAGCTCCTGTGTTTAAATTTTGGGGTGTCACAGCCTGGCTCACATCCCAGCAGCAACACCCAGAGCAAATCACTGCTCACCTTCACTTCAGATCCAGGGACTTTGTCTCAGAAAGGTTGTGAGGGCTTTGTATTTCCAGCTGATTTCAATGAATATATCATCAAGACCTCCAGAAAAATACGGTGAAAGCTGCCTAAATGAGAACCTCATTTCTGAGAACTCAAAGGTGAAGCCTTAAATATTTCCCCAACAATGCAAAACTCCAGCTAACAGTGCAGAAGTTGGTCCCACTGAGACAAACCCTGTCCTGTTCACTATGGAAACTGAGTTAACAGCTACACCTTAAAGACAGGCGGGTTTACAGCCATCCCTATAAGGATTTGCCAGAGGTTACCCAAGAGCAGAGGAAGGTTTTAACTGACAGACAGGGTCTGTCCTTAAAAACCTCAGCCCCTGCCTGGTCTGGCTTTGCATCTCCTGCCTGCAAATTGGCTGCCTGAATTTCAGATGACCCCTGAGGCTCGAGGCACTGCATGAATTATTAGGAAGCCCGATCGGATCTGTGACATCTCAGTCAGTGTCATCTCTGCAGAAAGAAGGAAATAAAATGAAACTTTGGGAGTTGTAGCTGAGCACTGTTGTTTGGCTTCTTCCTTGGTGTTTGCATTTGTGGTTTTTTTTATCTCAGTTCCTAAGGAAATGAGCTTTATATAATTGCATAAGATTTACATTTGAAACCCCTACTTGCCTGAACTGAGCAAAATTATTAGTGGTACCATGAGGGGAAGTGGGAAATATCAGCTGAGGCCACATTGGGCATCAGAGGGTCCAGTCCTGGCTTACCCTTCAGGGAATAATTCCCTAAAAATCAGGGTTCCCATGAGGCCAGTGACAACTCTGGCACGTTCCCAGCCTCACTGGCCTTATTACTTTGTGGTGGTTAATTGAGGTGCAAAAAATTCTTTAGAATCATAGAATCATTTGGGTTGGAAAAGACCCTTAAAATAATCAAGTCCAACCATTAAACTCCCTCTGGATGTGGCTGAGGTTTGTATTTCCTCTTCCTGGCCAGCAGACCTTTCTGGGTGTGATGGGAGGTGATGGGAGGGTCCTGCACGTCCTGGGGCTGCCGAGATCCCCAAAACAGCTCCAGATGTGCCCTCTGCTGTCCCCGGTGTCGCTCCGGTGGCCGAGCTGCCTCCGGGCCACCACACGAGGGCAGCCCAAGTTCGGGCGTGCAGGGAGCTGGGCAAGATCCAGATGTGTCCAAACGGGGGAAAAACGGGACCCCCCAACAATTGTACTTAACATTTATAGCATTTATCTCGCACAAAATTGCATTGGGCCATCACCAGAGGCTGCTTCTCAGGGCCTGCACCCTCGTGGTGACAAGCCCAGATGCCACATGCCTGGAGGGCCACCACAAAATGCTCCATCACCCTGCTCACCATCATTTATTTGGTGGCAGAAATCATTTGAGCTGGAAAAGACCGCCGAGATCACCAAGTCCAACCCCCGAATCTGATGCTGAAGTCTGAATTCCCCAGCCCCAGAGCAGCACTAAGGACACACGACAGGCTCACTGCTTCAAGGTAACATTTTATTTTCTCCAGGGGTGTAAGATGTGCAGCAGGTACGTGTACAGGACCGCCAAAAGGAGTCGCAACCAAACAAGAGACTGGAACAAAGAAACCTAAACAGTATCCTGCCCTACAGCAAATAGTGCAAGTCATGTAAAACATTGGTTCAACATAGGAAAACACGGGGGGGAAAAAGGTATTTCCAAGCCACAGGTATTTTCTCTCCCTCTGCTGGAGATCCCAGAGGTGGGGCTGGGAGGTGGGATGGGGGTGAGTTCACTCGGGCTCAGACTGTATGGGGTGTATCTTCTACAAGAAGGGATTTTCCTCAGTTCTTCCCTTTTTGTTTTTGGCTTGGAAAGAAACACAGGTGCACAGAGTCAGATGCACCAAAAGGCAGTGGCAGATCTTAAAAACCCAGCCAGGGGTGACCTGCTGCCAAGCACAGCATTTTCTTAAAACGAGATGGTTGGGGTCTTGCTTCATGTACCCTCTTACCTTAAAAGGTTCCTCTGCAACCACACAATATTCCAGCTTCAGGGCACCAAGACTGTAAATAAAGCACTAACCCCCTCCAAAATGGATGGGAAAGGATGGGGGGCATAGCAGGTCCCAAGGAGCTGCAGGCAGAGCACGAGCAGAGCAGAGACTGCACAGCATTTGCAGCCTCACTGGTGCTGCCAGGAGTCCTGCTGACACATTCAAGTCTAAAACATTTTAGGCTGTACTTTGCAAAATTATTCCCCCCCCCGCCTTTTTTTTATTTGACTGCCAAATGGAAAAGTGTCTCGATTCCCAAACTGCACACTCTTTCCCCCCTTCTTAAAACACAAACTTTTTTTTTTTTTTTTCTGTAGGTAATTTCCTTCTGCACAACTGCAGGAAGAGGCTTTTGCAATGCTCAGCGAAATGTTTCAAGCCCAGGGAAAGGGTTTGCCCATCCTGCCACTCGTGCCAGGAGATGCTCCTTTGGCAGCAACACCTGGTGAAAGCAGCATCGCCCCGGTGCTGTTTCCCCTCCACAGCCTGGATGCTCCAGCAGATAACAGCAGCTGTTCAGGAGCAAGCACGTAGCCATATGTTGTTGCTAACAAGCACTTACTGAAGCTGGTTTCTTCCCGTGATTCCCAAGTGTCTGATTAATGCACAGCTCCTCCGAGCGATTTTTAGATTTTTTTTTTTTTCACCCTCCCCTTTCAAATCTATCTTTTCTCTTTTTTTGTTGTTGTTGTTCTGGCATTATAAGCGAACCAGAATGTGAGCATAAAATGGGGTTAAAAGCCACAAGACCTGAAAAAAAAGAGCCTGTAAGTGTATTTAAATAGCTAAAAAATAATTCACACAGTTTTCATTTTGTGGATTTTTTTTGTGCTCAGAAACACAGAGTTTATGGGCTGACCTGCCATGGTCCTGCAGGTCCAAGCACAGAGTAGCTGCTCAACAACTGACCACCTGCCTTGGGAGGGGACTGGTATTTCTTTGTTCCCAAGTCACATTTCTGGACTCTGCCTGCAGATCTGGACCCCTGCCCGAGCATCTGATGCTGTGGAGTCCTTCTCCTAAGTGTAAAGAAAGGAAAATGACCTTTGGCTGTAAGAACCTGGGATGTTTTACTGGGATTCCAGCAGGGTGTGTGACCCACGAGCCTGAATCCTTGGTGCAGAGGCTTGGGAGTCTTGGCATGGACCTTTATTTCCCATTGCATTCCCAGTTAAAACAGACTGGGAAGAAATCAAGCTGCCTGACCTGGGTCCCTGGGCTGTACCAGCATCCCATCCTCTTGGGAAAGATTTTTCCAGGGACTGTCCCACGGGCTGAGCAGAGATGAGGGAGCAGTGGTGGTGGTGGGAACATCCCTCCCCGGGGTTGACCTTATCTCAGTAAGCTCTGGGAAAGCACAGCACGCTGGTAGGTAGCAGAGAGGTGCCCAAAGGTGACTCATCCCACCCCTGGGAGGTCCAGCGTAGGTGGGGTGAATCACCTTCCATCAGCATCTGCCTCCCTCCAGAGCCACAATGGCTTCAGAGGGAGGCTGGGAATCACATTGCAGGTTGCAGGACAACACCTAGGTGTCTCAATAGCCACAGAGTACCTGTTCACTTTGTTTCCAAGTGGCTGAACAAGTCCCACCATTCCTATCTGGAGTTTATTTTCCGGGCTTTTGCACCTCATTCAGAAACAACAAAGGAATTCTGCAATTTCTGAGCAGCCACGTGAACTACAGGGCTCATGCTTGTGTCAGTTGTGTTCACATAACCATAGAATCATCAGAGGATTTGAGATGGAAGGGACCTTTAAGGGTCATCCAGATCCACACCCTGCCATGGGCAGGGACACCTTCCACTTGTCCCAGGATGCTTCAAGCCCTGTCCAGCCTCGCCTTGGGCACTGCCAGGGATCCAGGGGCAATCACCATCTCTTTGGGCAACTTGTTTCAGTTGTTTTGCTACCCTCATTGTAAAAAATTTCTTCCTTCTACCTAGACTGAATCTCTTAGTTTTAAAACATCTCCTCTTGTTCTATCACAACAGGCCCTGCTAAAATGTTTGCCCCATCTTTCTCCTAATCTGCCTTCATCCCCTGGCAGGGGCTGGCAGCTCTCCCTGGAGCCTTGTCTTGTGCAGGTGAAGAGCCTCAGGTGTGCCAGGCTGGCTCCAGAGCAGAGGGGCTCCAGCCCTGGCAGCATCTCCGTGGCCTCCTCTGGCCTGGCTGCAGCAGCTCCACGTCCTTGTGCTGTTGCAGCACAGTGAGTTCACAGATTTGCAAATCTTCCCTGGACTGCAGCTTCCAGAGGTGAATTCCAGCCCCTGTCTCCCCCAGCTGCTGGATCCCTCTGGCTCTGCCTGACCACGAGCTGTTTCTGGGAGTGGGGATGTGTCAAAGGGAGGAGAAAGCAGACAGAGCTGGTGCTCCAAGAAAGAGGAGCTAAACCTCAGCTGGACAACTGGGGTGGCTCCCACAGTGCAAGCAGGGTTATGCCAACTTATTGGCAGGGAAGGGTTTTTTCTCCTTCATCTTTTTGGAAGGGAGTTTCTAGACCCTTCTGGTCCTCACTAAGCCATTTTTGTTGGCGTTAAAGTACTTGGGGAACTCCAGGAGGTGCTGCCTGTGTGCCCTTGTCTTTGTTAGGAGAAGAGGTGATTATTTCTGGGTGCTTGTGTGATGTGAATCCTTGATAAGGTGGAGTGGATTGTGATTTCAGGTTGCACAGTTAAGGGGGAAAGGCATCCTATCCTGTGACTCTGCTCACTGAAGTTTCACCCCTGGAAAGTCAAACTTCAAAATGTGTCCCCTTAAAACTTTTTACTTTGGGACAGCAGGATGTCACTTCATGTTCACTGCCTCATCCTAGCAGCTGAACCTTAAATCAAGAGAGGGAGCAAGGAGTGGTGCTCAGGGACCAGCTCTGAGGAACGGTGTTTAGGCAGCTCCTGAAATGTGGCACTGAGCAGCCTGCCCATCCATTAGTACTGGAAAAGTACTGCTGGAAAAGGCATCCATGATTTCCTGTGTGAAGTAAAACAAAACCAAGAATTTTTTGTATGAGAAGGGAAGAAAAACCAACCACGTTTTGTCAAAAAAAAAAAAAAAAAACCACCAAAAAACCCAAAACAAACCAAAACCAACCAACCAAACCAAACCAAACAAAAAAACCCAAACAAATAAACAAACAGCATCAACAACAAGACACCAGAAAACCAGTCTGGTGGAGATCTACCCCCAGTCCTTTCGGTTTTTCCTCAGCCCAAACAAATGCTCAGGGTGTGAGTTTGGGTGCTGCCCAGAGCTGTAACCACACTGGCTGATGTTTCAGGCACGTCTGGTTTCTGGCTGTTGTTACCTGCTCTCACTCAACTGATTTTTAACTCGCTGGGCATTTTCCGTGCGTGCAAGATATTTGATTAGATCCCTCACGTTGCGTGTGTGGAAATAAAAGGCCAGCCAGGAACAGACAAGTGATTAGGCATTAGGTGAGGTATAATCCTCCCTAATCACATTTCTAAACGTGGTGGTTGGAGGTGGGATTAAAGTTATTAACATGCGGACAATAAAGCATATAATTTATTTAACAATTACTGGCCCTTTGTGAAGGGGGGGGTCTGTGTGAGATGGAACCACACAGCAGCTCCTTCACCCCCGTGCAGGATGGAGCTGCTGTCATTGACAAAGCTGGCAGATATGGATGGCTGTCCACTGACATGAAGAGAAGCAAAATATTCAGAAATTCCTTCACAGGACCCCTGTAGAAGACCACCTGACATCTGGATATTAAACTCTACAGAAATGGAGAAAAAAAAAAATGAAAAGGTGAAAAAAAATTTACTAAAGTTTGCTAGTGTTCTCTTCCTGAACACACTGCAATGCAAATGTACAATAATCTAAAAAGCTGTTTAAAAATTTGTAGGGTTTGAAGAACATGAGGCAAAGGCAACAGCTGGCAAGCAGTAATGTTGTGCAAGATCAGCAAGGAAGGGAATTCCAGAGCTCCCAGATCAGTTCCTGTCCTGACCTTGTCATACAGTTTTCCCAGCTATGCTGGACACTATGCTGTTACACCAGAGATTTACATGCCAGGTAGAAATTCTGGTAGTCAACAGATTTGTATTTTAATTCTTGAGTTTATCACGCCTGCCTTTGGAGAACTGAACTTTGTGATTGTGCTGAGGATGCTTGGGACAGCAAGCTTTTTTTCTCAGTACATTAAAAAAAATCAAATCAAAACAAAAAATCTCAAACCTGACAAAACAAACAAACAAACGGACCCAAGCTTGAGACCTTTAGAAACACCAAAACCCCCAACTCTGCACCCTAGCCTGTTGCCTAGTATAGGTATTATCCTACTGAAGGGTAATTCCAAGTGGTTCCAAGATGGATATCAGGTCTGCTGTGCAGCAGGACAGGATGCCAAAGCCTGGGGACATCCCAGCCTGATCCCAGCACGAAGCAGATGCAGATGAGAAAGGCCAACACACAAAGAGCTCTGCTGTCCATGCTCTCTGATTGCTGCAGTCCTGGAAAAGGCCAGGCCCTGAGCCAGCTGCTCTTTACAGACAAGTTTTGGGCACAGTTTGGGATGTAGGTCAGGCCAGGGACCATTTGCAGCAACGTTTTCCATGTGCCTGCCCTGTTTGGAAAGCAGAAAGTCTGGCTCTGTCTGGGTGTCGCCGTGTCTCTGACTGCAGTACCTACACCATGCTCTGCTGATCTGTTCACACTGCTGCAGGGGGGGAAATGAGACTGCTGTGGGCAGCCTCAGACCTGGTTCCAGGTTTAGACCCTGCAGGTTTACACCCTTCATGCTCTGCTGTGTGTCCAGAGCCAGGCTTGCAGACTGAGGTATCTAAAAGTTAAGAGGCTGCATTTATAGTCAGAGCAGAAAAATAGAGGGAATTCCTATTGTTATTCATCTCACCCTAAAACAATCTCTAAAACAGGCCAGATGAACTGTCCTCTAGAAACTTTAGGATGAGTAACTTAGACTTTGATGTCTAACTTATAACATTTGGTGAAGTGCATCCAACCATCTGTCTGCTAGGATTTGGTGTTGGAGATAGCCTCAAGGCACCCTCAAAAGCCAGCACAGGCCTAGCCTGTAAATCCCACAAATGCCCTTTTTTTTTTTTTCGGTATATATTATAGAGAAAAACCATGTTACAAATATTCTTGCATGGGAATGAGGTTGGCCCTGTTCCCCTGATCTTCCTGCTCAAGGCTTTGTTCTTGCCACAGACAGAGGCCATGCAACGCAGCTCCTGGCTTGGAGCATGGAGATCTTCCATGTAAAGCATTCTGTGAGAGACCTGGCAGCCTCACCAACAGCTGAGCCTGTAGCTGGGTCATGTCACAGACCTGAGCCATATCAGACACCAGTAAGTCTTTGTGCTCAGAAAAGGGCAAAAAGACAGGAGAGGAGAATGGCAGGATTCATCCATGGGGACAGTCCTATCTGTCTGGATCATAAATGGTGCTAGGATAATTCTCTCACTCTGCTCTGCTCTTCACCCTTTTGCTGGGAAGCAAGCTAAGAAGAGATACTAATGTTCTGTTTTAAAAAAGATTTTTTTTTTCCAAGCCACTGGCCTTAATTTTTAAATGCACTCTGAGTGTAAACTGTCAGGGATTTTCTTCTGGCTTTATCTAGCAGCAGGAGACCACTATCTACTGACATTAGCTGTTAAATAAGTGCAAACTACCTGTAACCGCAGCATTGCATGTGCCTGGGGAATTTGTGTAAGCCTCAGCTGATGACAGGGATGGACTTTGGAAAAAAAAAAAAGAAAAACCAAACCCTAAAACATCTTAAAGAGGCAGAGTTGATTCATCGAACTCTGTCTTCATCTGAAAATGTTGTACCTGCCACTGACACAAATAACCTCTGAGATCATGACTGAAAGAGGATTCACAGGGAAAATATTCCCCCCTATCATTTTGTTAACTTTGTGCATTTGACAGCACATCACAGTGTCTAGACAGTTCCAGGGGTAGGCTGACAATCAGCTGTCTGGCACTGACACGTGGTAGGTGAGACACTGCAGGTGCTTCTCCTCCTGGATCAACCACAGGAGAAATAGCAGGAACATCAGCTGAAGGATGAGAAGATAGCATCCAGGAATGATCAAAAAGGAGGCCAAGTGACTGGCTGTCACTTCTCTGAGCATTTTCAGGCCAGGGCAGTTCTCACACTGAGTGTTGTGGCTGCCAGTGCCCATCAGCAGAGTCATTAGGGCTTGTGCTGGGCACCTTCCTTGGGCAGAAATGACTGCTGGACTCAAACCCGCTCCAGGCATGTCTCCATGGTGTTTCTTAAGAATGGACAGAGTTCAGACTGACATTCCCTGACTCTCTTCCTCCCCAAGCAGTGTAATCACCTGCCAAGTTTGGTGCATTGCAAAATCCACCAGGGCCTGGGTAGCCAGCCAGCCCTGACCTCCACACTGTGCTGGTTACAGCACTCACAAACCCTGAGACACTGAGCTCCACAGAGAGGCTTTCAACTCTCATTAAACTATAGATGAATCCTGGAAACAGCTTTCCAGATGATTCCTCTGTTTTATTTAACTTCTAAGGGGCTTTTTTCTCGCTGGTGGGCCAGAGTTCAGCTGAGCTTCATACACGAAGTTGAACAATTGCACCCAACTCAAGGTCCTCCAAAGCATTGCACTGTGATAAAATCACCCACCAGGACTGCTTGGGCCAAAATTCTTAGCCTCTGCCCTGCAAACCACAAACATCTATCCCCTTTGTTATCTGAGGAGAAGTCTGTGGTTACACTGAACACAGTTAATGTCAAAACTACACACAGAGGACAAGGTGGGTCCTTGAGTCCAAAATAAAAAAAACTTGCTTTAAATCTTTACTTATATCTTTAATTTAGCTTTTAAGTTTGTGAAAGACGCATGAATTCATTCTGCAAAGAAGACATAATGTCCTTGGAACACTTCCCATATAATGTCTTAACAGTGCTTGAGGTGCAAACTATTCTTTTGTTTTGGTTGGTCGGTTGGATTTTTTTGCTTTTATCTTCAAGCCAGTGGATGAGAGCAGGATGCTCCTTCTGAAGGCTGTTACTGTTTTTCTTCTGTTGCTGTAGACTCTGAACTGCTGCAGACTGCTCTTTGTGCAGGCTTGGAAAGCAATGTCTCTTGGAATGAACACATAAAGCAGGATTATTGAATATTAGCCTTTTCCACTTGTTTCTTGCCCTTTGAAGACCACTGCCTCTATTTCAGATGCTGCTCTTTTTTATTGTCCATGGTGTCATCCCCCATGTTTTCCAAGTTTTTCATCTTTTGTAGCTCATTCTTGCCCTGCTCCTTGCCATGACACAAATCAACAGGCTGATTAATTCTGAATCTGACTTTTGCAAGCCTGTATGCAGTTATTTCCTTATCTCTGCTGTGTAAAACTGTATGATCTGTAATCTGTTTGCCAGCAGCCATGTCAAACTTGCATGAAGGAGCTAACTCAGCCAGACTGCAGTTTCAGGTTTGGTTTGGTCAGGTCTACCAGAAGAAATACCTCTCCATTTCCATTTCCACCAGCAACACCACTCTAAAGCATTTAAGTTCTCATTTTTGTCTGACCTTTCCTCACCTGTAAGCGTGGAGGTCTGAAAAATCAAAAGCTGTCCTTATCTGTGGCTGGAGGCTTGGAGTCTTTTCTTACTGCCATGTTTCATAAATATTGACAAATTACTTTCACAGAGCAATCTGCACGGTGCAGCAAATGCAGTCACTCAGATTGGTGTTTTTAAGACAGCTGTCTGAAGGAATCAGGGGTGCACATCTCAATGTGAAGAGCTGGGACTGCATTTGGGAAAGCAGTGGCTTTAAAAAGGATTTACAGGTCACTGTATCTATTCCTAGTTTTACACAGTAGCCCAGAGTGGCAAGGAGGCCTTTGAATGCACAAAAAGAGAAGACAACTGAATAAAGGCAGAGAACTGTTGTACCACTGTAAATGAACTAAAGGGCTGTTCACGGTTTCAATGTCTATACTTTAAAAAGAAAACTGAAAAGGTAAAGAGGGTTTGGCACAAACAGGGAAGTTTGAAAATCCTCCTAGCAGGGAAACACCAAAGAAACTTAGAGTTTTTACTTAAGAAAAAAAACCCACTGAGGTGTCTCACTCCCAGCAGCCAAATATTTACCTGGGATAAAGATTTGTGTGTGAAGACATCAGTGTGACAAAACAAAACCAACAGAAAGGTATAACGAGATCTGATGGCATGAAGATAAAAGAGAGAGGCTCCCATTTTCATCACACCAACCTACCAGGCAGATAGGGGATCCTTCTCAACCCAAGTTTGTCATCGGAGCTGAGCTGCCTTTCCTGCAACAGCTCACAGCTGCAAAGGTTGTGGACCCAAAAAGGGATCATTTGGGGGGAATTATTTGGTCTTTGAAGTGGACAACATGCAGTAATGGTTGTAATGATCAATCTTAGCCATAAATTTGAAGACTCTGGTAAAATGTTAATTTTAACCTCTCGTGTCTTGCAGCCAGAACACAAGAGGACAATGACTACCCACGTATTGGTGAGATCTGCTCTGTGCTGCCAGCAGGGCATTTCCTACCTGCAAAAACAGGGCAAAACTTACTTCTGCAGTGTGGGGTTTGCTGTGCTGGGACACCATGTGTGCTCAGCACCAGCTTCTTGCCCCAGCTCGATCCTAAACTGGGGGAGGACAGAGCCAGCTGACTGTGACACCGACCAGCAGCGCGGGGGATAATTCCTCACATTCTGCCCTGATAAACACAGCGGCTGCCACAGCATCGCCCCGGGGCTGTCCAGAGCAAAGAGCTCCTTCCCCTCTCACCCCAGACCAGGAAACCAGCCCCTGGAAACGTGGAATGCCAGGGATGGAGGCTCTAACACAGCCTTGCGTGGGGATTACACAGAAAAAGCTATCAGTTGGCTGCAAGCACTGTGAGAAGGATGGACATTTTTTCTTTTTTTCTTTTTTTTTTTTTTTTGCATCAGTTATTCATCATGATAAATGCCAAGAGCTAAAATAAACAACATGACAGCTTTGTAGTGATAGTGTCCCACTATGTTTTTAAGGCCTAATTTTTTTTTTTATGGCAACGTTTTTATTTTGTGTTATCTTCACCTGCTTAACAGTAATATATGTTTTGTATCTCTAAATGAATCTAGGCAAGAAAGGATTTGTCAGGTCCTTTAAAGTCTTGCTTGATTTATTTGGTCCATCAGAATAAATCTTTTAAGATGATAGCTTTTAATCAAAGCTTTTAAATTGATAATGTCATAAATCACTAGTTCTTGAAAACACAAGGAGAAATGGTCGAAATCCCTAAATAAAGGTTTGCTAGACCAATAATAACAATAAGAAAACTTCTACCTCAAAGTGTTCTAAACACTTCTTCAACTAGTATAGACAATATATACAGAGATCACTCCCAACTCGGCTACCAATCTTGCACAGATGGCGTAGAAAACTGGGGTAAATCTCATTGAGACTAATCTATACAAACATATGCTTAATTAGCATAGTGCATCTTACACAGTGTAAAACAGAAACAGAATGTATTGCAATAACTGATCACGGCATAAATTGGTTTATTTTGATCCTTCCTACAGAGGCACAAACTATTTTTTCTTGATTATTTTTCAGATTTCAGTGTAATGAATTAATGTCAGCTTCCTGGAAAAAGCAAACTGAAAAAAAAAAAAAGATGATAAAAAAATTAATCATACCAGGTTTGCATTTGTGCTGAATTTTGTTTCTATGACTGGTTCCACTGGCTTATTCACTGCACAGATTTAAACACGTACTCAAATCCTTCCTGGACCAAGGCCTACCATTAATGCAGAAACAAAACCATTGTCCCCCAGGCCTACTCACAAATTACACTTGTTTATTTAAGTCAATAGAGATAAACTTGTGTAAATCTCTTTGTAAACAAGGCTATTTCATTTTAATGATGGCTTATTTGGGGTTAGCATAAATGTGTTTCTAATCAACTAATCCAAAATAAAGGATGTAGGCAGATGAATGGTGCAGTATTTGGAAGAATAAAAAAGGATAAAGGAATAATCTGAGGAAAAACAGAAATGCTGGCAAAATGAGAAGTCTCTAAGCAATAAGAAACAGAATTGGGGAAGGAAAAGCCAGTTTCAGTGCATGAAAGTTTCCTGTCAATTTCAGCACAAAATCAAGCAAGATAATGCAGCAAAGGAATTGAAAAATTCAAGTGTCTGATAGTGCCCAAGCTGTCTGTCAATTCACTATGCTTTTTGTTACTCAGGGCAACTGGGTTTATGTGCACAAAGGCACTAGGAATTAAGGTAAGACCGTTAAATCATTTACTCATCAAAATTATACAGTGTAAATTAAGAACAGGTATATAGGTCTTCTCATTGTGCTGTGAATGTCTCAAGGGGGATGTCACTTCCAAGGATTATGTCTCACTCCATTCCATCTGAGGAAAGCACTTTACTTTGTGCCACAAACACCAACCAGTTCATGCAACGATGGGTAGAAAGGCAGAACTTTGCTTTTAGCCTATTGTTTTGAATTGTGGTTATTTCTTAAGTCTGCTTTGCCAAGGGGATAGGACAGACACAGCAGGCTTACATCAAGAGCTGTCAAGTTTTATTTTTTGTCAATATTTTTTTCACTGTGGAACCGATTCCTCTTTTTTTTTGGCTTTGTTCTGAAATCTCCCAACAGCCCAGTCTGAAGTGACAGTGATTTGTGTAATATTGGAAACATACTTCTGCATTTCAGAAGAGGTAGTGAACAGATTTGTGTTTCAAGGTTTCAGAGGTTATTCATTTCATTACTGAAATAATGAATAATTTCATTATTGGGAAGATAAGAGTAACAGAAATATGCAATGCCTTTTTTATGTATTTTGCTGTTATTTCCAGCCCTAGGTTGCAGCACATCTTTTTTTAAGTTTGAGAAGTTTTGTGAGTATTTAATTTATGCTGGTATGACTGAATAAAGTCGCTGTTTATTTTGGAGATTTTTATCCCTCGTGCAATGGCTTTATTTAAATTTATGATGCTAAAGCTCTCCTCTAGTCACTTCAATGCAATGCCTGTTTTGACGGTGTGCCAGACATTACTTGTCTTGAAAATCAACTGACATGTTCCTCATGATGTGATGGGGAAGGCAGAGTGTGGTTTTCTCTTTAACCCTCTTTGTGCTGCCAGAAGAACTGCTACGTGTGGAAGCTGTGCACAAGCTTGATGAGATACAAGGAAAAGGGATTTAATCCATATTTAACCCACTGAGGGGGGCACAATCTCAGTCCTCCAGGAGTTTTTTCATGCTGCTACCAACAATAGGGGTGTTCTTTGCCAGTGTTGTACTGCTTCCCCCACGGCAGGCAGTCCTGCAATGGCATGGACAGGCTGTTTCCATCTTTGGCCATGAAGTAATGCAGAGTGAAAGGGAATCTGTCCCTTTCACAGCTTCCAGACTCAGTGCCATTCCCTCCTTCATAACCTTTTGCAGATTTGTGCAAGGGGCAAGTTACTTCTGTGTAAGTTTGGAGAAAAAATAATGTGCTCGGATGGTATTTAGAGAAAGCAGGGAAGCAACACTGCAGCCAGTGATGCAAGAGACAAAATACAATGTAGTTCTTCAACAGAACAAACTAAGAAATCTAGGAACATTTAACAGTGGTTTTCCATAGATTTATGGTTGTTTTTACACACAGAAGTAAACAGTATACCTTGACTTGGATGGGAACCTCAAGGACCATGAGTCCAACCTCTGTCCCTGCACAGACCCCTCAACATTCCCACCCTGGGCATCCCTGGCAGAGCTGTCCAAGCTCTCCTGGAGCTCTGGGGCCGTGCCCATTCCCTGGGGAACCTGGGCAGTGCCTGAACCCTCTGGGGGAAGAACCTTTCCCTGATATCCCACCTAAACCTCCCTGGCACAGCTCCAGCTGTTCCCTGGGTCCTGTCAGTAGTCACCAGAGAGAAGAGATCAGTGCCTGACCCTTCAGCTCCCCTCATGAGGAAGCTGCAGACCAGGGTGAGGATTCCCCCAGTCATACATTGTTACCTATCTTGAACATGCTGGCTGATCTTTTTGTACCACAACTGTGCTCAAATCTCTTCCATTTTTTTCAGTTTAGCACACCATTTTGACACGTTGGTAATAATGACTTTAACACAAAAACTATCTGCTCTTCCTCCGAGACCTGTCTTCCTGGCATTGCACTTTGCAATTGTTCTCTACCTCCAAGCAGGAATATCTGCTGGTGTTGGGTCATTCAGAAACCCTAGGTGTCTTTGAAGTTACCTAATTATTGATGTTTGTATTTCCTTTGGTTGCAACCTTTGGGAAGTCAACATGTACCCTCTGTAGCACAGCACAGCCAGCTACTGCTTCATCATGTTTTTTTAGGTCCTAGGTTATTTCACATAGTCACAGAATGGTTTGGGTTCAAAGGGACCTTGCAGATCATCTTGTTCCACAGGCAGGGACACCCTCCACTAGACCAAGTTGCTCAACCTCCTTTGTTCTTTTTAGCAGACAGATGACAGATACCACTGAGCTGTTGCTGTCTCTGGAAATGGACATCCTTTGTGAGGGTGCTGAACCCCAGACACACATTCAGAGACCTTAAGGGAGAAGCTCATGTCCTCACACTGCAGCCTCAAATCTGAATGGGACTGACAGCCACTTGTACCTAACTGCTAATGTCCAAAATGTGCTCAGCTACCTGGTTTGAGAAACATGTGGACCTCCAGTGAGTCCAGAGGAGTCCAGATGCTCCCAGGGCTGGAGTCCCTCTACTCTGGAGCCAGCCTGGGAGAGCTGGGAGTGTTCACCTGGAGAAGAGAAGGCTCCAAGGAAACCTCACTCAGGGCTTTCAGTACCTATGGGGATCTTATAAAAAAGATGGAGAGCAACTCTTTACACAGTAGACAGTGAAGGGACAAGGGGAGATGGTTTTAAATCAAAAAAAGGAAAGATTTAGATTAGATTTTAGCATGCAATCCTTCCCTTTGAGGGTGGTGAGGCCCTGGCACAGGTTTCCCAGAGCAGCTGTGGCTGCCCCTGGATCCCTGGAAGTGTCCAAGGCCAGGCTGGATGGGGCTTGGAGCAGCTTGGGATAGTGGAAGGTGTCCCTGCTCATGTCAGGGGAGTGGAATGGGATGAACTTCCAACCTTCCAACCCAAACCACTCTAGGAGTCTGTGATTAATTAATAGGACATAGCAATGTCCAGCTATGGTGTCAGGGATTGAGCTTTGCAATTTGTTTTACTAAATCAAGTATTATTTCATGTAATCATAAAGTAGTTTGGATTTGGATTTGGATGAGATCTTTAAAGGTCATCCAATCTAACTCCTCTGCCAAAGGCAGGGATATCTTCAGTGAGATCAGGTGTCTGAAAGCCCTGTCAAACCTGACCTTAAATGTTTCCAGGGATGTGGCATCCACCAGCTCTCTGTGGTGACCTGTGCCAGTGCTTCATCATACTCATTAAAAAAAAATAAAATCTTTCTAACAACCAATCTAAATCAATGCTCTTGCTGGAGGTGCAGGCATACAGCTAGGAGCTCTTTCTAGAGCAGATGCACATCCAGCCTGCCTTCTCCACAGCCACCCTGCTTCTCAGGTAACTTCTGGGCTCTGGGGATTTGCAGCCCTTATGCTGCCTTCTTCCGTTTGCTTTCTTCCTCCTGCTGCTTGCAATTTCCTTTCCTTGGGAAAAGTTTATACAAATGTTGGATTTGTGTGTGCTTGTGTGTGTTGGGGTCCCCCAGTACAAGCTGGCCAACCCTTTGACTGATTTCAACCACACCTGGAAGAGAAGCTGACCCTCTGGAAATACAAAGTCTGTGGAGCCTCATGGCAAACAGAGGCTGCATTAGAGAAGACACGTGTTGTTAAGTGAGGGAGAAAGGCAGGGAGAGCTCAGCCCTTATCAGCACTGCTTGGCTTCCTTGGCAGTAGATAAGGGGCAGGCAGCTGGCCAGCCAGAGCACACACATCCCTGAACCAGGCACAGCATGTGCTGCTCCAGACAGAAGGCCAACACAAGTAGGCTGGGGACATTTGGGTTTTTTGGGAGATTTGGATATATCAGGAATCAGCCTTGGAGATAGGAGGAGAGGGAGCCATGGGTCTGTTGCAGAGGAGAGGCGAAGGGAATGTCTGACGCAAATCCATATGAAAACTGAGCTTAATTAACTTAACTCTTCACAGGGAAAAAAAAATCTCTCTGAATGCAGTGAAACCTCCACAAAACAAGGGCTGTGCTGGCTGAATAGTCTGTATTCCAGGCACAACATGACTGGAACACCTTATCTTTCAAAAACATGATGGCAATCTCTCAGATGCTCTGCTTTGTCTGCAGAGGGGATCCTCTCCATTTCACTTCACTGTTAATTTCATGACCAGCTTGAATCTCAAACGTTTGGAACTGGGTGAAGATGCTACCAAAAAATTAAGCTACCTGTCTGCTTCAAGCTGGCAAAATCTAGGCACAAAAGAGGCAAGAGGGGGATTCCTGTGAGTCCAAGTTCTGTAGAAGAGAAGAATATTGTGAGGTGTCTCACCTGGCTCCTGGGAATAACAATCCTGTTGAGATGGGACCTGTGCCCAAGACACTGAATCATAACACCTACATCACTGAGTGCAGAAACCCTTTCAGCCTAGAAGATGAGCATGACTCTGGAGAGACAACTGCTATGCTAGGGAGGTGTGACCTCAGGTGTAAAGGAAGTGGCTTGGAGATATATGATACACACCAAAGTACCAAAAAGGAAAAAGGAAAAAAACCAGAGGATCTCCAACAGCCTTACAGCAAATCCAGAATTGACTTTCTCACCCCAAAAAACTCCATTAAATTCCCACCTTGTGGCTTCACCACTCGTAGAATCATAGAATGTTAAGGGGTTGGAAATGACCTTAGAGTTCATCTAGTCCTGACTCCCACTGCCATGTGAAGGGACACCTTCCACTAGACCAGGTTGCCCCAAGCTTCATCCAAGCTGGTTCTGAGCACTTCCCAGGGTTCAGGCATCCATAACCTCCTTGGGCAGCATGTCCCAGTGTCTCTCCACCCTCATAGTAAAGAATTTCATTCTAATATCTAACCTAAAGGTCCCCTCTCAATTTTTACCCATTCCCCTTGTCCTGTCACTGCAGCTCCTGACAGAGTCCCTCTTTGGCTTCCTTGTGGGCCCTTTTGGATACTGGAAGGTGCTTCTCCATGCAAACGTCTCCTTTCCAGGCTGAACAGCCTCAGGGAACCTGCTGGGTATCACTGCAAGGCTCTTTGCAGACAGAACAACCATGGGTTTCACAGACTGATGGGTCCCCAAATATTCACTGCCAGACAACAGGCTCTGATTCCCTTGTGGTGACACTGTATCCCTGCTGAGGCAGAGGAATTTGGTAACCTTTCACCATTACCTTTACACAAGTGGCTAAAGCTTCGCAGAGACTATTGAAAGCAGTAGCAAAAAAAACCCAAAAAACCCAACAATAAAAAAACAAACCAAAAACCAACCAAAAAAACCCAAAAAAACCCCAAACCAAAAAACCCCTAACATATGGGGAGAAACCTCTGTGTTGACAGTTACTGAGTTTGGGGTGCAGGCAGCAGAGGGAGGCTGGGAAGGCTCAGGGGCTGCCTTGTGTCCATGTCACACTTTGGGAGCCCTTGGCCTGGAACTGTTGTGCCATCGTGGGACATGGAGCTTTGGGCAGTTTGAATCTATTCAGAAACACAAAATTATTTAGGCTGGAGAAGCCCTCCAAAGACCAGTTAGTCCAACTATGACACCAGCACTGCCCAGGCCACCCACTGACTCATGTCCCCAAGTGCCACATCCATTGAAATCCCTCCAGGGATGGGGACTCCACCAATGCCCTGGGCAGCTGTGCCAGGGCTGGACAGACCTTTCCATAAAGGAATTTCCCCAATATCCAACCTCAACTTCGCCTGAGGCTGATTCTTCTCCTCCTGTCCCTGTTCCCTGGGAGCAGAGCCCGACCCCCCTGGCTGTCCCCTCCTGTCAGGGACTTGTGCAGAGCCACAAGGTCCCCCCTGAGCCTCCTTTTCCCCAGGCTCAGCCCCTTTCCCAGCTCCCTCAGCCTCTCCTGGGGCTCCAGCCCCTTCCCCAGCTCCCTTCCCTGCCCTGGACACGCTCCAGCCCCTCGGTGTCTCTCTGTCCTGAGGGGCCCAGAGCTGTCCCAGCACTGGAGGCGCCTCAGCAGTGCCGGCACAGGGGGGCGGTCGCTGCCCCGGTCGTGGTGTCCGTCACACTATTGCCGGCAGAAGCCAGGTGCCGTTGCCCACCCGTGCAGACCCCAGCTGCAGTCCAGCGGCAATTCCCGCCGGGAATCGATGCACTTTTTCGGCTCACAGCGGTGCTCACCGCGGAAGGATACCGAGCCGAGGAGCCGCACTGCGGCTGCGCTGCTCCAGCTCACCCAAACCTCCGATAAACCGCGACCAACCACCCGCGGCAGGCCCGCGGGCTGTGACCGACAGCCGGTTCAGCCAATCAGCGCCGCGACCTCGACCCGCCTCCCTTCGCCTCGCGCCTGTTTCATCCACGCCCCTTCCCTTGTCTTTTTTTTTAACGCTGCCGGGGCTCCATTGGCGATTCCGACTGCCAATTAGACTCTTGAACCAATCGTAGTGCGGTCCTTTAAAGAGACGATAAACGCGGCCAATGGGCGGCTTCCCCGCCCAGCGGCGGGGGCGTGGCGGCTCGGGGGCGGGCCCTCAGAGGAGGTAACGCTGAGGGAAGAGGCGGCGGCCGCACAGCACTCGGGGAGACGGAGGAGGATAAGGAAGGGGAGAGAAGGAAGAAGGAGAGGAAGGAGCGGTGGCTCTCGGTGGATCCTGGTGGCTCCCGGTAAGTGCTGCTGGATGGCGGGCCCGGGATCTCTGCCCCACGGGCAGGGTCGCCCCGCTGGCGCTGCGCGGGCCGTGAGGAACCGTCCGGGCCTGGTCCCGGCGGGGCCGGGGGCGCCTCCCTACGCCCTCGCCCTTTTTTGTTGTGGTGGGACCCGGGCTGGGTTATCTTCCTCCCGCCGGCGTTACCCCCGGGCTGTGGTGGGAGGGCCGCGCTGTGCCGCTCGTGTGTGTGTGGGTGAGGGGAGGGGGGGAATAAAGAAGTTGTGCTGCTCCTTCTCTCCCCCGCTCCCTCCCTCCCTCCCTCCGTGCCCGGTGTGTTTTCCTTGCAGGCGTCCGCAGAGCATCCCGAGCTGGAAGGGACCCGCCAGGATCGTCGCGTCCAGCTCTTGGGGCTGCACAGGACACCCCCATGTGCCTCCTGGACGTGCGGTCAGGGTTAGGTGTGCCGAACTCCGTAGAGTTTTGGGGGAGAAAGTTAGGAGCGGTGTGGGGTGAGGAATTGCGTTTGGAGCTAGGAGTTTGTGTTTGGGATTGCGAGGCTTTCACCTCATCCTTTTGTTTGCCCCTTCTCCTTATCTGCAGAGCCGCGGGTATAAAAACACACACAGCCCGCGTGAGACAGGACTTGAGATTACTGGTTTTATTCGTGCCTTTAATGCTGCAGCAACCTGGGTGTTGTCAGGGGGCAGGGGTGGGTGGGATGCTGGGGAGAAATTCCTCCCTGCGAGGGCAGTGAGGCACTGACACAGGTTGCCCAGAGGAGCTGTGGCAGCTCCATCCCCTGGTGTTGTTTGTAAACAAACACGACCTGGTAAGTGTCTCTTCTGTCTCGATAAGTGCACGGGGGAAGAAGCTGTGTCGTGATAAGGGCAAGTGGTTGGTGTTGCTACAGAGTTGTGGAGTTCCTGCTTTGTAGGGGTTGTTTTTTTCTTTCCGTGGAGAGTGGAGGGGAAGAGAAGTGCAATACAGCGTGATCTTTTAGTCTTCACTCTGGGGAAATAAAAGAACGGAAAAAAAGCGTGTGAATGAGCGAAGAGCTCTTGTGATGATTGTGGAGAGCTGTTGAGCAGCTGGGATTCAGGCTGCAGGCTGGTCTTGTGCCTCTTTGGTTGCCCGGCACAGTTTCTGACTGAGAAAAAAACCCAACACGTGTCTCGTGCTCTTTTTCAAATGCTTGTGAGCGGGATGGTGTTAGGAAAGAGTTTGTGTTTGCTGGGTCTGCCAAAACGAGTGTCTCCAAAAAAACTGCAGCCTGTGTATTTTGTGTGTGGAGCTCATGATATCACAGTCCTCAGGTATAAACAAGTTAGAGGTTTATAGTAACTGCAGGTAACAGCAGATCTGTCTTTTCCCAAGTGTTCTTAGCCGTGAGAGCTGTACCTTCAGATGGATCAATGACATTATTTCTGTGGGGGCTGGACTCTGCAGTGAGGGGCTGATCAGTCTCTGCTCTGCTCCCCAGGTTGGAAAAGAAACCCCTCTGGTTGAGAGGTGAGAGGCCAGCAGGGCAAGGTTGCTTGTTTAGATTTTCTCATGCTCTGTCAAGGTGTTGGTGGGTGAGTGGGCTGTTTGTGTGCCTGCTCTGAGGCACAGCTTTCAGACTTCTAACGTTTACAAGCCCTGGTGAATTCGAGGGGGATGAGAGTGTGAGCAAAGGAGGTGTTTGTGAAGTCCCTCCCCCCCTTGGCTTAGCACTATCCTGATGAAAGATAACATTAGTTACAAATGCCTTTAAGAAGTGGAAGGGGAGGGTCTTGTTCAGGGTGGTTTCCACTTAAAGATGAGTCTGAGCATATGTTGGAACTGCGTATTGGGGTGTTGGAAGGAGTAACCTGGCAGCTGGTGGTTGTTCTGCAGTTGTGTGGGTCAGACACACCAACAGCCACTAAAAGGACTTGTAAGTGTTTGAAGATCCAGTTTTGTTTATTGAAGAGGCTGGACAGAACCTTGGAGAAGAATTCATCAGTTCTCCTGAGGTTCTGTTTAGCAGTAAAAGAAACAGGACCATTGAAAAAACGAGGTTAAAGAATTGGTCTCTGAACTCTACTCTTGTTTCCTTCCACCCAGCAGCTAGATTCGTCAACAAAATCAAATACACTGGAATTGCACAGCAAATCTCCAGATGAAAGGCTCTCCCTGGGTCCTCCTCCATCTTCCTGTTCCTCTTCATCTTTCAGAAGTCTTGAGCACCAGTTGATATAATGGAGTTTATTTGAGCTCAAAAAACCCTCCCTGTTACTGAGGGCAACTTAAAAAAAAAAAACCTAAACCTTGTTTCCATCTTTCTAATCCCTTTCCCACAAAAGTACTGGGAGAACAGGCTTTGTAGTATGTTCTGGGTAACAATGAATCTGAGCCCTGCTTGAGACTGAAGCAAATTCCTAAGTTTTGTTTGTATAAAGAACAGTACGCAAAGTTTTAATTATTATAAAAAGTATTCCAGAGTTTTCAAGTGTATTCAATGCTGCCTTAATGGTTGTGCATGTAAATGCCCTGTAATTGAAAGCATCCATTTATGGGCCTGACTTGCTAAGTGAGCTGTAAATTCTGCTTTTCAGATTGGATTTAATGACTTTTATCATAAAGCCATAAACTGGTTGTGAACTGTGCCGAGAGGCAAACAATACCTAAGCTTACTTTGCCAAAATATTTGTAATTGTTGATTTGTTAAACTGAATTGCTGCAGGTCATGCGATGGGATTAGGTTTTTGTAATAGAATGGAGAGTACAGGCAGCCCTGTGCTCAATATTCTCTGGGCTAGAAGAAATCAGCTATTGCAGAAAACCTTCCTAAACATTCTTCTCCACTTCCAGTAACAGAAACTCCATTGCAAACAGTGGCCTTCGTTCCAGATGACTTTTTACTCTGATTATGTGTTTGACAGCCACAGTGTGAAGTTAAGACCAAGCAGAGGCAGCAAGAGAGGACCTCCTGAGTCTCCCATCAGTTTAGTCTGGGGCTCAGGCTTGGTTTAACACCCTGGAGCAAATAATAGTAGTAGTAGTAGTAGTAATAATAATAATAATAATAATAATAGTAAGTTGTTAACATCAGATACATAACATAATGGAACCCTGCTTACCAAGGGGGTGGGGGCTGGCTTGTCTGAGGAGACACTGTACTGAAAGTGAACTCTCATTAACTAATTGTTAACTGCAATTATTTGGGCTTTAACAAAGTGGAGGAGCTGCTAAGCTATAAACTGAAACAGGTACCTAGGTAACTGATAGCACTTCTGTGAATATTCCTGTGAAATTTAGCCCAGAAGTATTTATTTTCCAAAATAATGAAATTGACACTTTCCTGTTGCACATGGAAAATTTTAGTCGAAATTAATGAGGTGAGAAGGGCTTAAACTGCTGTAAGTTTGGAATTCTTAGTCACTGCTTTTCTGGGGATGTTAATGTCTTTTGAGTTTTTAGAAGCAGTACTCTGATGTTGTTCATAATTAAATAAGTGGAAGATTTTTGCATCTTTGTAGAGACAGGTGGATTGGCCAACTACAGTTGTGGTAGTTTTCCTCTTCTGCAATTTTAGGAGAGTTGCTAGAATACATTGGGCCTTCCAGTAGTTAATCAAAGGTCAGTAAAATTAGCAACTCTTCCTTCTCATGTCTCCTGTTGCAGGCAATTTTAGTATGCCATGAGTGCATGTGCTAGATGGAGTGCTGATTTTTTAATAGCAATACACCTTTTCATTACTGCATCGGCTACAATTTGAGGTAGCTCTTAGTAATTGAAGAAAAATCCAGCTTCCCGAACTTTTTTAAGATCATGATCATGCCTGTTTAGTTGTGTATGTGAGAAATTTGAGTTTTCTCATTTGATTCGTAAGCAAACTTCATGGAGTTAGCAAGATATAAAGTCATAATAGGTGAGTAACTGTGTTTTCAATTAGTACAGTTATGCAGAAGAATTTCAAGATGCATTGCAATACCAGATTGCATTGTAATGGTAAACTTAAAAATTATTTTGTGAATATTGAGTGTCTATATAGACATATTTCAATTTCTCACTCTAAAGCTGGCCCAGGGGAGGAAATCCCTTTGCTCCTGCTCCCCTCCAAGGTCACAGGCATCATGCCTTGAGCTCCATCAGCCTGTGTCAGAACAGAACCAGGACCTTGCTCTTGCTGCTGTGAGCTGAACTCCTTGGGACTGGAGCTCTCCAGAGCCACCCTCCTGCTGGGCTGATGGGCTGGAAACCTAAACTGGAGTCTGAGGGCACTACTCTGTGGGGCTGAACTCCCCTTCCTAAAGAAAAACCAAAATAAGCCCCAGTGAGGGAGTACTGCCCTACTCTGACCTGAGTATGGGGAGGTAAGAATGAACACTGCATCACTTTGGTTTTTTGGTGATGGTTCTTGAGAAAGGTGTCACAAAACCAGGTGTCTGTATGTAGGAAATGAAAGAGCCCTTCTGGAATCTGGAAAGGCAGTTTTTGAGGGAGTGGTGGGTGAAATAGGCTTCCCTTGTTCTTTACAATGAATGATTTAAGCTAGAGTGTATTCTATCTGAAGTGGAAAAGACTGGCTTTAGTTTGAAGTTCATACTGAATTCAGGTGCACGTTATGCACTTGGTGAAATTGATAAAGAATCTTGTCCAGATTCCAGGATTAATGAAAAAAACATTGCCTTTAAAAAAATCTCAAAAATGGGACTAAAATAGGGAGGAAATGAGCTTGTGGACTTTCTCTGAAATACCACAAATTATTTTCCTCGATCTTCTTTCCTCAGGAGCTTAACTTCTGTCCTCTTTATTCCAGAAGAGCTCTTGCAAATGAAATTCTTCTAAGCCAGAATACTTCTAGTAAAACCAGGAGAGATCAGATTTCTTTATTTCAAGTTTAAGATGAATAAGCAGACTGATATGAAATATGTTGCATAAGGCTTTAGAATAAATTAGCCAGAAATCACTTGATATTTTTGGTAGCACCAGTGTGTTTATAGTGTGTTCCAGACACTCAGGAAAGGAAAATTTCCCTTGAAGATTGTAGTCTGCTAGCATGCTGCCCTTAAGGTTTTCTTCATCTTTTATGCTTAGTTATTGCTGGGATCATGGGCTTAATATTTAATACTTGTTCCAGAGAACCACAGTAGAATGGAATAATAGCAGACATGACTCAAACTTTGACTTTAGAAGTTGCCAACTATGACACTGTTTGACCAACTATAGAAACATGTGTGCATCAGGGAGCAGAGATATGCTGTGGGGGCAGAGATGAAACAAATACCACCAAAGTTAGGCAATTTGTAGCTTTTCCAGTCTTAAACTGTTGGGAGTAACACCACATGCTCTCTGTGTTCCAGAAATCTAAAGGAACTTTTGTACCTTTCTGGTCAACGGGGAGTACTCCCTGAGAATCCATAGCTGCAGTTTGAAGGCACAGTCCAGGGATGGACTTGGGATGGAGAGGGATGAAATGGAAGTTTTCTGCTGTGGAACACACTGCTGACTTGGTACTACTTGGAAAGGGTTTGGAAAGGGATTTTGAAAATCTCCCTACAGTTACTCACAGAGTCCCTAAATCTTGATGTGTTGTAGTGGATATTAGAAGTAGTACACAGGAAGGAAAAAAAAATCAGATTTGGGCCATTGGGCCTGAGCAGAAGAGAGCAAAGGGGTCACAGTGCAAAGAGTAAGTGATGGTGAAGCACATTTGAGCTCCTTTGAAGAGCAAAGGCCGTGAGTACTCAGTTTTTTGAGGAGGTTGGCTGTAAACTACAAGGGAATCACAGAAAACCACTTCAGGAGGGGGTGTTACATATTCAGCATGTATTTAATCTGAGGCTGTTTTAGCAATGTGGAAGTGTCTGTTGCAGCATTGATAAAGACTGTGTTCTATGTGCATTTGGAGGAAGAACGTGATTTTTTTTTTTTTAGTGGATGAGGAATGTGTCTCAGGCAAAAATCTAGAGGAAGGTTTTTAGCAAGAGGCAAGTGTCAGCCACGGCAGTGTGTGCAGTTATTGTTCTTTAGGAGATCAAAGCTTCTTCTATTACTGTATCCATTTGAAGGTAAAAGTTATAATTGATGAATAGAAATGGGATTTGCTGGTCAAAAATGAGCTTTAACAGTGACTCCTAAACCCATTGGCATAAACAAGGTGTTTCTGATGCCATCTGGGTGGCTACAGTTAGAAGCCAGTGCAGGTCTAGGGCTCCTTATTTTTTAATGGAGCTCCTGACACATGTTCTGCACCCTGTTTTCTATCTCCAGTCCCTCATGAGGTGTAAATTTCTGTCTTTGTGCTTGTTATTTAAATTATAATGTTGGGAGCTATAGGATAATATGACCAAAGGGATAAGTGGAAAGATAACCTTAGGCTGATGCAATTTCTTTCTGTGGTCCTTAGATTAGTCCTTATGCAGTGTCTTCAAGTACTTGTAATTTAATTGAAGAAGTAAAGCTTTCAGTCTTGGCCTCTGTCCAGGAGAACATCCCAAACTGTGTGAGCTGTGTTCAGATGGTTTCTTTGTGACTGGAGGCTGAGAGCCCTCTCATTTGAGGGAGGAATGTGATTCAAGTGTGCAGAGTCGTGAAGCTTGCAGACCCAGGTGAACACAAATAGTTCTTCAGCAAAGTTTGCAGTGGTAGAACAAGAGTGACTTTCTGAAACTAGGAAGGGAATAAATTAAATTACTAAAAGTAGTTCTTTTAACAGTGGACAGTTAAATGCTAGTGCAGTCTGCCAGAAGAGGTTGTGAAGGTGTGTTCAAAAGGTAGTTAGATGGATTTGTGGACAGCAAGTCCATAAATTGCTTCTGACAGGAGTAAGCAGCAATGTAGCCTTTAATTTTGTTTTGTAACAGTTTAAATTGCTGAAGGATTTTGAAGAGAGTGGACTGCAGAAAACAGCCAGGTTCATATGCTTTCCTTGAGTAGCATCTGCTTTTCCACCATTGGAGCACTAGGCTGGATGCACCATTGCTGCTTTTTCATTGCAAAATCTCCTCTTATCCAAATTGCTCATAATTCAGCCCACTTGTGCCTTGCAGTTTGCACTGTCTTCTCCAGGCTTGGGGCAGAGTCCCTTTTTTTCATAATTTAAGATGGCTGAAATACACTCATGTGAGTACTCATCACAATCAGCTGAAGTATTAAACTGAATGAAGTCCTGTCCTACTTGTGTCACATTCTCTCTGCTCAACCTTTGAAAGACACAGGGCCACCACTGGAATAACTTAGTGAAATTCTTATTGATAACTCCTGGCAAGTCCCTGACATGGCAGAACAATAGCTAGAAGGAAGAAGTTGGTTTAAGCCTCCCAGACTCCTAGCCTGCAGCTGTGATGTGTGTCGTGTTTTTGTTAAATAGCTGCTAAGCTGCAAAAATCATTGCTAGAAAGGGCTCTTTAAATGTATCTCTTGGTGTTTGGGGTTTTTTTTACAGCTAATTTTCATGGAAGTAACATATCAATTTGTGCTTTCTGGCATCTCCTGCAGAAGCTGGATGAGCACACGTCTGTAAGAAAACTATATAAATTCAGGTGTAGTATCTGGAAATTTCTGATTAGTTAGGTCTGAGCCTACAGTCTTTGGGAAATGTAAAAAGAGGAGTTTTTTTTCCTCTGAGTATGTCAAAATAACAGGAGAGTTTAAATATAGAGAAAAGTTGAAATGTATGGAATTTCTAAATTCTTTCGTGCTCCAAGGTTTAAGTTACTCAATGTGCATTTGAAGCAGAAAGGCAAATCTTCGTTAAAAAAAAAACAAACCCAAACCACCAGAGAATACAGAAAATTATATGTCATTCTTATGGGAGAGAATACTGCAAAATACTGTGATGAGGACCTCATCACAGGGAGTATTAAAAAGCTGAAGAATTGGGTAAAAGCATTGAGAATGTTTGGAGGGCCTGGAAGAATAGGCTCCAAAAGAGGCTGTTTACCACCTTGGTGGTAAATGAGACCTTTCTGAAGTCTGTGTTTTATAAGGCTGACAGTCAAAGGAGCATTCTGTGGCACTGAAAGGTGTCAGATTTGAAGCTAAAGAACAGAAAATACTCAAGGATAAGAATTGGTGTGTGGATCAGCAGTGATAGTGGTACTTGATTGCCTGCATCTGTCAGCACTGAATTTAATGTTCAGATACTATACCATCAACTGCTGCTCTTTGAAGCAGGGTCTTAAAAGCCAAAGAGGTTTAGTTCAGTCTTTCTGAATTTCTTGTGTGCCTCTGAAGCACCCAATGCTGGCCTTGCTCAAAGGCTGAAGTATTTTTTATAAAGCTCCCAGTGACTACTGCTCCCTGTTTCAGAAGCAGAGTGTGTTTCTTCAACCAGTGGAGGCCATGCAAGCCTGCCTGTTTAATCTCTGGAGCTGCTTGGTGTGCTCATTAGGGGTCTAATGTGTCTCACTGGTTCAGAACATGTCAGGCTGCTTAATTTGGCTTTGTCACCAAAATAAAATGATTTAAAGCAGAGCCCATTTCCAGCTATGCAGTCAACAGCGGCGCTGCAGTTGAAGTCTGGGGCTGGAGTTCTCTTTCAACACTCCTGTAATTCATCTGACATCAGTACCATGTGTGAGCAGCTTGTTAGCTTGAACTAACTTGGCAAAAACCCAGAAAATGGATGGATTTTACTCTTTACCTGGCTGAATTTTTGTGCAAGAGCATTAACACTGGTGCTGAGGTGGTGGTGCCACAGGGAAGAAGGGAAGGAGAACTGAGCTTCCTGTAGCAAGAAGCAGTTGTGTTGGCTTGACTCCTTGTGATACTGTACCTTGAGTGTCCAAGTCAGTGTTTCATTAAAAAAATTTTGTCTATTCAGTTTGTTTTTCTTGTTTGCTGTAGCCAGGCCTCCAGTGCAATGCTCAGCAAAACCTGGAGTTGGAGCTATTGGGGACAGTTCAGCAGTTTAATGTTATTGGAAGAAGGAAATTTCTTTAAAGCCTTGTGTGAAAATGAATACTTTAACTTTTTACCAGGGCCACTACTGACAAAAAAAAATGCTACAGTTTAAAACTGAGAGAGGGTTGATGTGGATTGGGTGTAAGGAAGAAATTCTTGCCTCTGAAGGTGGTTGGGTCCTGGCACAGGTTGCCCAGAGAAGCTGTGACTTCTCCATCTCTGGAAGTGTCCAAGGCCAGCTTGGATGGAGGTCTGAGCAGCCTGGGAGAGTAGAAGGTGTCCCTGCCCATGGCAGAGGGTACAAGAACATGATTTTGAACATCCCTTTCCCAGACCACTCAGTGATTCTGTGATTTAGGATGGAGTGTTTTCAGTGACTTGCATAAAATTATCAGTGTTGATCTTGGTCCCTGTTAATTAGAACCTCTGTCTCCTTGACC
Organism: Trochalopteron elliotii; assembly: GCA_024734555.1. Classification (NCBI taxonomy): domain Eukaryota; kingdom Metazoa; phylum Chordata; class Aves; order Passeriformes; family Leiothrichidae; genus Trochalopteron; species Trochalopteron elliotii. The sequence continues at coordinate 32,104 of JANPWX010019252.1, forward strand.
CCAGAAAACCACACTGCTTGCTTCAGTCATACTTTTGGGTGCTCTGAGAAGCTGGTTCATATGGAGGTGTAATTTATTTGAAACTGAAATGTCATGCCTGCTGAATGTTGTTCTGTTTTGTGGAAGTTGCAAAGTTATGACTTAAACCACCTGCAGAATATAATCTCGTGTTTGTTGACTTGGCCCTCACTGAAACTGCAAAAATGTGACAAGGCATAAATTAGCCATGAATGCTGTAGCCTCAAGTACCTGGAGTCATGCTGTTGTTCCAGTGGGAGACCTCAGTGAGATGAAATTGGTATATTTTGGATGGATGTGGGGAGTGTGCCTGTACAGTTTGGAGAGGCACGTAAGCTGCCTCCAGTGCTCAAATCAAGTAGCCTGAAGGCAGTGTTAGCTTTTAGCTAAAACAAGGTATTTTCAGCTGACTGAGCTAACTTACACAGCCTGGGAATATGGGAACTGTCTGGAGTTCAGATACCCATTTGTTGCCTGGAAAAAGGATCATTTTTGACTTCAAAGCTATGCTTCCATCCATAGGACCATTAATGTCCTTGAGCAATTTCTAACAGCTGTCTGCCTGTTGATTTCAGGTATTTTATTTTAATGCCTAAAACCAGCCTAATGGAAGCTGCAAAAGCAAGATGCTTTTTTTCTAAGTGGCTATCATTTCTCTTTTAAATGATTTGAAGTGCATATTGCAGTGAATGCTAAACATAGCTCCAGTTTCAGCATCCCTTTTAATATTTTAATTTTATATTAATATCCTGATCAGGTAGTTATACTGAATGAAAGGCTATCAGAATGGAAAACAGACAGTTCTACTAGCCTGACACCTGAAAAGTAAGATTTTCCTTTAGTGAATTTTATAAGACTTGATTTTAAGGGCTGCCACTTGAGAAGATTCATTATCTGTAGGCCGTTGAATTTCAAAGGGGAATAGGCTTATTACTAAACTTAAAGGGAATTTGGTGTCCCCCCATGGAAAAAAAAATTGGTAGTTATTTAAAATATAACAAAATAAGAAAAGGTGTGTGAAATGGCTGCCTGTTGGAAGGTTTCTGTCAAGCCATAATGACTAAATCGCCTTCCAGACACAATTGCACCTGCTGAATTAATTTAGAGATGGGCAGAACATGAATATTTGTGTATACAATTTGTCAATCACTTGTGGAAAATATTAATAAATTACTAAAACTGGCTAGCCAAGTTCAAAGCTAGACTCAAGTTACATTCTGTATTTGCTGAAGTTTGCTTTAGTCAGGAAAGACTTGAGAAAAAATTAATTTTCTATTCCAGCAGTAATCTTGGCCTGTGTTAGCTGGTGGAGTAAACTCCACAGCAAACGTGATCTTTATTGATGAAGTACAGACTACTTCTGAGCTATTTATCTGTCTTTTTTTTTCCACAGGGATGCAGTGTCCTGTGGCATTTGGCAGTGGAAAGTCCTAAGGCAGACAGGTGTTTGTTTCTTGTGAAACCTCAGTGCTGACGTGTGTCTCTTGTTTTGGTTGGTGTTTTTAGGGATCAGACGGGAATCTCCAGTTCACTGCCTGCTGAGTGTCCTGCCTGGTGAGAGTCATGTCCATATTGCCATTCACTCCTCCTGTTGTGAAGAGACTTCTGGGGTGGAAAAAATCCGCTGGTGGCACCGCAGGGGCTGGTGGTGGTGAGCAGAATGGTCAGGAGGAGAAGTGGTGTGAGAAGGCAGTGAAAAGCTTGGTCAAGAAGCTGAAGAAAACAGGACAGCTGGATGAGCTGGAGAAGGCAATTACCACTCAGAACTGCAATACAAAATGTGTGACAATACCAAGGTAAGTGCTGTTGTATTTGAAATTGTTACAGCCGCTTAGGAAATGACTAAATGGATGCTCAGATCTTCTGTGAACAAATGACTGAAAAACCAGTTGCATGCTTCTGATTCTTTAAAATTATTTAAAACCTATATTGGATTAATACAGTGCTTGCTTATAACTGAATCATTTGCCTTGTGAAATCACAATTCCGTTACATTTCAATTTCCATTGGTATGTAGGGCCCTGTTTGTGTGTATTCTGATGATGTTTAACCCTGCTCTTAGTTTGTAGCACTGCCTTTTGCTTTTATTTGGTAACCCTGTCTGCACTTGGGGAGGGGGCTGTGCTTGCACCAACACTTTCACTTTAAAAAATACCAAAAGACTAGTTTTTCCTTGGTCAACACTTCAGTAATCTAATTATTTTCAGTTATATCTGCTAGTTTAAATTGTACAAGCTGCCTCCATTCTCCCTTTTGAAGGGAGATTTTTCTCTTTGTTACTGTTAAATGAAAACAATTTTTGTTTAATAAGTTGGGGTTATTTCTAGAATTGCTCTTCTGCTCCTGATACATATAAACATTTATATGAACAACTTGCATTCTACCCCTTTGACTTTCCCAGCTTAATTCATAGCAACTGCTGTGCGAGAGCAAGGGTTATGTTTGTAAGTATATTGCAGTCTGCTCTTGATTCATGTTGCACTGAAATCCCACTGGGGTGCCCAGGCAAGCTCACCCTGTGTAACAGAGGTATCAAATCACTTCACAGGTGTGTTTTTTCCTGAAAAAGTTGGAGGATCTCACTCTTCTGGGCACTTAAATCGCTTGACACAAAAATTATTTACAGGGGAGAGGAACTACATCTTGCTTTATGAACTTCATTTCTGTGTTAGAGCAGTTGTCCTAGCTGCTTTTAAACTTTGTATTAATCATAGTGCAAACTAGATTTGACTGTTGTCACTAATGATTCCATATATCAAGTATGTTGTAGCTGTTATCTGATAATGGTTTCAGCATTCTGTTTTCGATTTGACACAGCTGTCTGGGAAAGTCATGAGTATGCCCTGAATGAATGACTATTTAAATTCTTTTTTTTCTCTTTTCTGTTCACCTTTTGTTTCTAGTGCTGCCCTCTGCTTGTATTTTCTTCCCTAGATTATACCCCAGAATTTCTGTCTTTCCTTTGTGCTCTCTTCCTTTTGCCAGATGGAAACAATTGATTAAAAAACATTAGTGATTTTTTGGCTTAGTGTATTATCAGCAGACTAAGATTGGAACCTGTGAGGTTATATATTTCTTGAGATGACTCCATGTACTTAGCAAGTCTTTACTGGGACTAAGATGAAGTGCTTAATTGGAGGGTGTTTCATACGACAGAAGTTAAACACACTTGATATAAAATCTGTGTCTAGGTTCTAGTGCTCTTGGATTTTTTAGAGCTCTCCTGCAGGGATACAGAGCAGTAGATATTGCTGCTTCTGAAAAATAGATGTCTACAATGAATTTTATTAGAAGACACAAACAGCATTCTAATACATCATTATTTTTGAGTTGACTCTGGTCTAGTCATAGTAGACTGGAGGATGCTTGCATGACCTTTTGCGCTGAAGTAGACATAATAAATAATTATTTAAAATGGAATACAAATATTCTGTGACCAGCAGTTCTTGCTGTTCTCTGTCCTCCACTCAGCTGTAAAAAGAACTGGACCTGGATTTTATTCCTCTTGAGTACCTTAGGAGTAAGCCCAGGAAGAGTTCTTCAGGTGATGTTGGCTGTTACACAGGGTTTAATTTTAAACTAAAAAATGGTTTTGGCATTAAGGACCAGGGTGATACCAGGGTTGCCAACAGTGCCGTACAGATCTTTTGAATTTCATAGCTGGGTTTTGTGTTGTTGATATTACTTCACTTTGACAGGAGTAGTCTGGGTTCCCAAGAAATAACAAATGTCAACTCAGTACTGTAATGACTTCTTGGAGATTCTGTTATTGGATTTAGTAAGTTAATGAAACCACTGCTTGAGACCCACTTTAATGAATGTCTTAAAGATCTGCAGATCAGCAGGGATAAATAATAAAATGCTGAATTTGAAACTTTTTTCCTTACTAGTCAGCAGGAAGTTTGTGGTGCCAAGCTGCTGAGATGCAGTTCTGATGCGACAGCTGGGCTGGCTTTCCAAATGTTGTTCTGCCTGGGGAGGGTTTTTGTGTGTGTTGGTTTTTTTAGCTAGCTTTAGTTCTACTTACTACTGCTTTTTAATTCGGTGTAGATATTGACAACTGTCGTGAGGTGCTTCTGTTTGTCACTGTTACATTATTCCCTCAAAGAAAGTTTCAGTTGCAGTTTCACAAGTTTCTGGTCCCCTGGGAAATTTCCAGAGGGTTTGATACAGTGTTTAATTCCAGTATACTTTTTCATCATTGAAACCTAAAGCATCTAAACTCCCACAGACTTTTCACAAAACTGAGACGCAGCTTGAACAAAAGTTGCATTAAATCACCTACTCAGAGATCTGCATTTCTTACTGCGTGTCATTGATGATTGTGCTGAATCAGGTTTATTCTGCTCCTGTGCTGTTTGTCAAGGTGACTGCACACTAAGGGAGGCTGATCCTGTGTGTACAACACAAAAGCTGCTCATGTGGTAATTAACACAACTTATTACGAGACTAATGGAGGTTCTGAGAAAGCAGAAGCAAACAGATGGAGTGGGTGTTGGCATTGCACAGCAGGACTGCTTAGCTCCTCATAAGTGGGTCAGTGATCTAGAGCAGAGGCTAAATAAGTACAGAAGTCCTTTTGACACTAGCCCTTTAAGTAATTTGTAGTTGTCTTGCTGAATCCTCCCAGCAAGCCAGTAGGATTCTAATCACATAATCCCTGTGTATCCTGAAACGAAATTGTTGGCACGTGAGTTCACTTTTCTAAAATACATAATTAATTTGGTGGCATTTAAGAACTTTTCTTGATGCTCTCTCATGCAGTTTTGACATGGGCAGAAGATGCAGTCAGTGTAGAGACAGTGTGAGCATCCTTCTAATGGAGCAGTTCCTTCCTTCCTAGCCTGGATTATTCTTTTGAATCCCAGAATCCTGGAGCAGTTTGGGTTGAAAGGAACCTTAAAGATCATCTGGCTCCAACCTCCCTGCCATTGCCACGTGCAGAGGCATCTTCCACTGGACCTGGTTCCTCAAAACCCAGTCCATAAATGCTTTGTAACTGGTGATGGCTGAAATCCAAGCATTTAACAAACCAAACTATGCCATGTAGTGAATAATCAGATGGCATATTGATAGTCTTGTCTTTGTTATTTAAAAAGTTTTTCTCAGTGGTAGCATCACAGAGAATTGGAATCCAAAGTATGGAAACACAGCTAGTTCCAGCATCCCACTATTTTTGGTGTGATCAGCTGAGTAATTTTTCTGTCTTAAAATATGCTTCATATTTTGCTTCTTTTAAATGATGCTTCATTTTATTTTTGCTTCTTTTAAATGAGACCAAAAAAACCAGTTGCTTTTCTAAAGTGCCTTATAATGTACAACTAATAAAAAGAGTTTGGCTGGGTCTGGTTTGGAATAATATTGGCCTGGACTGTTGTAGTTCCTATATTTTCAAAATTGGAAATAAATTAGAAAAGCTAAGGGAAGGGAAGCTTGAATTTGGACAAATTTTTGTTGACATTAATAGCAGTAGTTATATTACAGTAATTATATAAAGTTGTTCTTGATACTGCATGTGGAACTGTAGTCAACACTTGAATCTCAGCTTTAGTTGGAGGCCTTACTTCCTGCAGAGGAGGTAAATTTTACTGCTGTTTTATATTAAATTGCATCACAAAAGCAGAGCAATGTTGACTGTTGATGGAAAGCACGCTGACAGATTTTTGGCTGAACTAAGGTTTAAAAACCAGCTTTCTGAAACAGCAGCTCAGAGACTTTCTGCTGGTGTGCTGGTACCCTGCAGGTGCCTCAGAGTCTCAGGTGAAACACAGCTCAACTACTTCCAGAGCACAGCAAGGGCTGATAGTCCTGTCAGTCTCCTAGTTTTCAGCCTGCTTTGCCATTAGAGTTTCAGTACAGTCTGGTTTTCTATGTGCTCTCTGTCCTTCTTGTTTAATATCAGGAGAGCTTCTCTGTGCCATGGTCTTTGGAAGGTTATTTTTGCTTGTTTTTCTGCAGCTTCCCAATTTTGACTTAGAGAGCGATGGTAAGAATGTAGATAATCTGTGGGATTTACAGTCTGTAGTTAGATTTCTAGAGCACCTGGCTTCTGAATTTTTGTACCCTTTAGAATCAAAGAAAAAATCCTACAACAGGTTCCATGGTTTTGGGAACGTGGAAGATTGTGAGGGAGCATTGGGAATGTGAAGCAGACGGCTTCAGACAAATGAAGTGATTGGTTGGAATTACTGATCAACTTTATTAACATTGCTGCTTCTTTTGAGTTTTTTAGGATGAACTAGTAATATTTAAATATTTTAAAGCCATACTTGTATGGCTTTCACTTCATCCAATAGTGAAGGCTGGTAATTTTTTTAACTACTCCCGTGGAATTGGTCACACCCTGATTCTTCTGGGGAAATAAGGTGTTGTTATTTAAGTGTTGCAATCAGAATACGTTTCTGATATTTTTTCCTAAAGAATGTATAAAACACAGTAGCATACAGTAATTGCATCTGAAGGCTGTAGTGTTTTTGGGTTTGGCTGTTGTTTGGTTAGGGTTTTTTTTGTGAAATATCCATTTGACTTCTGAGCCTGAAAGCCTGCTCTTGATGCTGCAGTGAATAATGCTATTGACACAACTTCTTCTCTTATGCTTGCTTAAAGTATCCAGGAAATAAATCCAGTATATCTTAATTTTGCTATATTTCTGATGTATTCTGCAGTGCCTTAGTACTTAAAACTGCAGAATCTGATGAAAATTTATCAAACACATGAAAACAAGGCCGTTTGATCAAAACCCTTTAAAGAAACTGTGTTCCTCTGTTACATTAATGTTGTTCCTGTGGTTGCTTGCCCTGCAGCCTTTCCTCATTCCCTGCAGTGAGTTAGCACTGTGAATGAGACAAAGGGGCCTGGGCATGGCTAATGGCACATGTTAAAATTGTTTTCTGAAGGTTGGCACTCTTTATTAGTTACTCTGAGCCTCTGAACATGGAACTCACAGGTGCTGATCACGAGAGTTAACAGCAGGAGTACACTGGGCAAAAAACTACCCTGTTCAGAGATGGGGAAACTGGCTTGGAACTGCTGTTTGAAAACAAACAAATCTTTCAAAATTGTGCTTTTTTGATGCTTTTGTCTTCACATAACTGAGTAAAAAGTAAATTTAGGTGTAAAGAGCACAGTTTTTATTGAAAAAAAAAAACAAACCCTCTTCTACCAGTTATCATGTTTTCTTGAATTTCTTGGGGTTATTTGTCAGGAAAGTGATCACATAGCTGCATGCAGTAACCTAGTTTTGGGAATGCTTTTGATCACTAATAGAGCAGAGTTGTCAAGCTGATATGGCTTCTAGAACAGATTGTTTTCAGGCTTAAATATCTTTCCCCAAAATAGGTTACTTCAGAGGAGAGCAGTACAGGTATTCCTTTGTTCCTTCTCACGTTAAAGCCAGGGGACATGGGTGATTTCAGCAATTAAACTGGGGAGCAGGAAAAGTTTCTCTGGGAGCTGTTCTAGGAGACTTCCCAACATCTGCTAAGCTGTGAGCAGGTCAGTGAAGAGGACAGCAGTAGGCACTTGGGTTGGCATGGTAAATCTTAAAATAACATTGCAGTCCAGACAGAGGTGAAGCCTGTTTTTCCACAAACAAAACTTGGCACTGTCTGGTAGTTGGTAGCAGAGGTGGGATAATTCACTATTCATGCTGGGGATGGACACTTGTTCTTAATCATAGTTTAATATATAAAAAATGTCCTCAAACCATGTAGTGTTTCTCAGTCTGGATATGTTCAGTTAGATGTAAGTTAGTTCTCTAGATTCATGAAAACTGAAGTTGAACATCTTAAGCTTTCAAAAGTATGTATAGATACTTAAGACAGTGCTTTGAAGTCCACTAAAGTACCATTTTTATTGCTGAGATTACAAGATTAATATGCTGGTAAATTGTTTGTTGATAAACTGACTCCCTTTTCTAATGACAGGATTATTGAGGATTCATGAAGCAGACCCCCCTCTGCTTTTCTCTTGTTGGAATTTCAATTAAAAAAACTGTTTAGAGCAAAGCCAAAGAAATCTTTTCTGGAAGTATGGCAAGAAACAGCTGAGATTTTGGGGAGTATTGGCCAAGATTAGTTTCATAATCTTTTGCTCCTCCTTGTGATATCTGGTGCTGTTAATACTTTGGATGTGTTCATGGGAAAGGTGCAGCAGGAGGATCAAACTGCTCTTACTCTGCAGTCCCATTATTATGGTGGAACTTAAATATTGTTCTCTGTAAAAGGCTAAAGGATGTGGTTTTAGACAAAAGGAGGCTGCTCTAATTGTGTAAAATGACAAACTTTAGGCTGCAAAACACCTTTAGATGCTGCATGGACATACAATGGGAAATAAAATTCACGTGAGGTTTGACTTCAAGTCTTCCAGAAACTTAATGTCCAAACTTGAGTTTAGCAATTAATATGGCAATGTTAGTAACATTATCATGTAAAATGCTGTTATCCCTTCTTTTATTAACCCTTTCAATATAATTTCCACATTATAGTCTAAAAGCAAATTTTTTTTTGTTTTCTCCTATTTGATTTGTGATGTTGTTATATTTCATGTGTGGAGTAGAACACAGGATTAATATTAGCACAAGGTAATGGGTTTTTTTCCTCTAATAGCTTAGTTTTCCTCTACTGCCACTTCCTACTGGAACAGTCTCTCTCCAGGGATACCTGAGAGCCCCTTCAGGTACCTTAATGGACTCCAAGAGAGGGACTTTGGACAAGGGCCTGGAGTGACAGGACAAGAGGGAATGGCTGTGCCAGTGCCAGAGGGCAGGGCCAGCTGGGATCTTGGGCAGGAATTGTTCCCTGTGAGGGTGGGCAGGCCCTGGATCCCTGGCAGTGTCCAAGGCTGGGGTGGATGGGGCTTGGAGCATCCTGGGATAGTGGAAGGTGTCCCATGGCAGGGGGTGGAATGGGATGAATCTTTTGCCAAAATTAAGAATAGCAATTGTGTTCGAGTGCAGTTGAGTGAGGTTTAATTACAAATACTAAAGCATAACTGTTAACTTGTCCTGTGGCACAGCTGTGGCTGGTGGTGAGGACTGGATTGCTGTAGCTGAGGTTAAGCCTTAGTGTAGACATAGCTCAGGTTGCAGCCTCTTTCAATGATGTCATCCTGAAAAAGGAAGTCTTAGAGTATTAAACAAAGATACTTAGGGCTGCCAGTTTTAAGCTCGTGCAATTCAGGAAGCCATGTGACTTACCCACATAATTTGTTAGAGCTGGGTGTGCCAGCCAGAGAGCATTGGCACCTCATTTGAGCTAGGTCAATGTGTAAAAATACAAATATGCAAGATACCTAGCAAAATGCTGTATAGCTCAAAGGAGCTGGTCTCTCGAGTCAGGAGGAAGAAATGCTGAATTTTGAGGATTACATTGTATACTGACTGGAAATCTGGATAAAGGCTGGGGGAATGTGGATTCTGGCCTTGGTTTTGCTGCCTTTTCCCAGGTAACCTAAGTTTTTAATTTGCTGTCATTTTTCTGTCTATACATAGAGTTTTGTTTTGGTTTTTTTTTTTTGAGGATTGTAATAATGCCACTTTCACTGCTATAAGTTGTATTAATTATTTAGGGAGTAAGCCTAAAGTGTTTTTTTGTTGTTGGAGTATCAGTGATGTGAAAGCAAATTTGGGGGTGAAAATGTGAGTGGTTAGAATTTGTGCAAGTTCTTTGTTTAAGTTAATGCTGCTCTTCATTAGCATTGCTTTAATGGTAAGAAGCAGGAAAAGTCTGAATCAAAAATAAGTGTTAAAGTGAGTGTTGAAGCTTTCTTGATTTTTTTTTTTTTCTTTAATATGCAGTTAATTGTCAGGTGTACAACTGATGCTGAGGCTACTTGAGTTTAGTTTAGCAAATTAGCTGCACAGTAGGTTCTGGTAGAAAGCTCTGAGTAGGAAGAGTGATACCTGCATCTTGACAGTTCATGCTGCCATTAAGAAGACATATTAGTCACTCTAAAAAAATGTGTTTACTGTGCTTTATTGTCAATACTGAGCCCCAAATTATGTCATAAATAATTGTTATTTTTTTCTCCAATAAAGGAATCAGTCTTTACCCAGCCCCAGTCTATGCTAAACTATTCCCCAGCTTCCTGTGGTAACTCATGCCTTTATAGCTGGCCAGCTATTCAGTGTGGTGAAGATTCTTCTCCTCATTATATTCTTCTTCTGTAGAAGTCAGCCATTTTAGCTTTCTTGGTACTGTAACAAAACACCTGAGTGCTGTTTTTACTAGTGTGAATGTTTTATGACAGCCCCCACCCAATTTTACAGGAAAAACTTCCCAAATATGTAGCTCAGTCTGTTAGTCTAGGGAGAATTTATAGGCTAAACAAGATGCTGCAGTTCCTTTACTGCTGCAGCTTTGAACACAAATAGCTGGTTAATAGGCTCCCTACTGATTTAATCCCACTTGTAATGTACACCTGCTAATTTAATAAAAGTAATTTCCCATGTCTTGTTTACTACTTGGGGTTTTTGTTGTTGCTTTTTTTTTTTTTTTCACTTACTCTGACTCAGTTGCACTGCTGATTGGTGGGAAGCTTCTAAAATTTACTGTGTGCAATGCCACAGTCTCATCACGAGCAGCTTTCTTTGGCTTCTGTCATGTTACATTGTTTGAAGCCGGCTGGCAGGATACAAGAGAACAATCGGGAGCTGGAGTAGCTTCACATCTCGCTGCATATGCTTTAAAATTGGCAGAGGAACAATGAGGCTGGGGAAATCCCCTTGCACAAGCGCTGCACAGTAATCTGACTTCAGCATTTGTGCAGGAAAGATCCTCCAAACTGTGACTTTTCATTGCAAATTGTATGAGCCAGTCTTAGAACTGGAGCTGAAAATTTTCACTTAAAATCTTTGCACAGAATTGTGAGTAAACAGGACACTTTTTCAGTGCTTGGTTTGTTCTTTTCTTGAGTGCTGGATAGAGAAAAGCCTGGTGCAAATGGAGCATACTCAGTTTTGCTTAAATGCAGAATTTCAAAGTTACTGTTTAGTTCAATTAGTGAGTTGCCTCCCAGAACAGGTCTTTACTTCTTGTTAGTTTTGTGGAAGGCTTCAAGTTGAGTTCCTCTGATACTTAAAATAATTTCAATTCATGCTGTAATTTTGAGGGTTTGAACATGAAGAAAGGCTTATACCAACTGATGTGGAATCTTGCAGCTTTGTGACACAGAAAGTTGTGTTTGAAATGGTTTTTGGCTCAAGTGTTCGGCTGAAAAAGCCTTGTCTCTAATAGATTACTCAAATGTTCATCTCATGGACTCCAACTACATTTTTCAGGAGTGGCTTCTGAACCTTGCAGTGTTTGCATAAACCTGCAGCAGCACGGCCTCCAGTCACCCAAGCTTATTGATCATTCTTTACTCTCTTTATGTCGTAAATATCACCTTCTGCTACAGTGGGGGTAACTTGGATATAAACTTAACAGCCGTACCAGGGAAAGGAATTCAAATGTGTCCATACCCATGAATTCCACAAAACCAGTAACAAAAATGGTTTTTCGGTTCTTTTGCATTTTAATTTCAAATGTTCTCTTTGTCCCATGTACCTGTCTTGCAGACTGATGCCTTGTCTAAACACAGTTAGTACCCAGAATTTTGCTGTCCACTGTATGTCTAAACTAGATGAATGTAGGAGGAAAACAGAAGGCCTCTACCTAGTGCAAGCTGCATTAATGGCAGTCATTTAAAAAATCCTATAATTCTGTTCACTGACGGGAAGACATTTTTACTGGAGTTGATGTGTTTGTTGATCCTCTGGGAACCCCTCAATGTTTTGGCCAACAACCACAGACATTCCAAGAAGGATTTAAGCAGCTTTCCTCCCAGCAAAATCCATGTACTTGTTAACTTAAATGTTAGTGTTCCTTAAGCCTTTGAAACTCCCATCTTTTTAGCTGCCACAGAACAGAGAGAGAGAGAGAGAGAGAGAGCAGGGCAGCTGCCACCTCAGCAGAGGGCAGGTGGTGGTAGATCAGGACTGAGTTCTGATAGGTGGAGTGAGGAAAAGAAACTGTTGGGTGTCCTGGGAAAGTGTTTTACCTATTAAGCAATTGGATGTGAGGCAAGAGCACTTGTGGGCACAGTCTTCAGATGTATGTTTGGGTGTGGATCATGAGTAAGATGTCAAAGACTTCAGGACTTAGCCAAGGTCTTAACACATCCTTCCTGCCTAAGCTCTAGTCAGCAAAGCTCAGGAAGTAACTTTGGTTCTCATTCTAGAGGTGTCTTCTGCATAGTTCATTTTTCTGGTGACAGTATCTGCTGTAGGATCCCATGTTCTCTTCTAGGCCTGAGGAGAGTAGAGGCTTCTAGTGAGGCACTCTGGCTATTACCTTCTTGATTTTGCCTTACCAAAAACATATAAAGAATTACAATATCTGAACAAACATGCAAAGCGTATTTTAAAAATAAAATACTGGTTTATTCTATCTGAACAATGCAACTCTTCAAGACTTTTTATGGCTTCCTTGCTAGTTGTGAATTTTCTTTATTTTTGTCATGAAACATGGGCATTGTCGGTGTTGGTGATGTCATTGTCAGACGTAATTCTGTATTTTTTTGTCAAACAGTGATGTCACAAGGACCATTGAGTTCTCTGCCTCAGTGTGTTGCTTGGGGAAAATTTCTCTAAGTCTCAAACTTTAACTTGATTTGAAATTCCTCATAGGAAACATTTATGATTTAGCTATATAACAGTGTGTTTCTTTAAATTTTCATAAAGACAAATCTGTTGTTTGGGATGTGGATCAAGGTCAGTGTATTCTCTGCTTCATCAGTTTTCTGCCAGGTGTGCATGGCTTGGGCTGCAGCAGGAATTGTTGTGGCCTCTCTGCATTTAGCACTTGACAGCATATAACCTCTGTTTTTCTTCTTGGGTTTCTCAAGATGGGTGTGTAATCCGTAGGGGCTGTCCAGAGGAAAGTTCAGTTTGAAATGAGGCATTTAAAGATTCCCATAACTGTTGTTCTAAGTGTAATCTTTTTGCCAAGGTAACACACATTTTGAAGACTGTGGACAAATAACCTTGAAGGGCTAATCTCTCCCCTTCACTGCATCAAATACACAGTAGTTTGAGAAGGTTAATCAAAACATCTCATGTTTTCTCAGCTGTCCATCAGTTGCAAAACAGCCCATGCAAGTGGCATCAGCCACTCACCCACTTGGAGGATGATGGATTACTGAGGAAAAATAACTTGACTTAGCCCTTGCTTGGTAGCTGTACCTGTTAGCTTGTGGGGAAAGCTTTCACCACACCTGCAGTGACTAATAGTGGTTAGAAAACTTGAGATAAAGGTCATTTTTAAATGTCTGTTGAAAATATGATCTTCTGAGAGATTTGTCTGCTGTTAACAAGCCAATTTGTTGTGGATGTATCAGCCAATATTGTGATGGATAGGTCTTCGTGTGCAGGTACTTTGTCCTTGGATATTTCTGATTTTCAGGTCTGTAAAGAATGATAGAACATTAACCTGTGAAAATGCACTAGGCGTCGTCTCAACCCAGGGCCTGATGTTAGCATAGAGTAGTTTAGGTTTCTAAAGATGTGAAACTGCAGCAGTTAGAAAACCTTTATTGGATGTAACAGTGTAACAAATGAAAGCAGTCTAGGAATTCAGTTACCATTTCATGAATGCCATCTTAAAGCATACACATCCATGTTCTCAGTGTTTGTGGGTTCACATAGTAATAGGTTTTTCTTTATTGTTTGTTTTGTTGTGTGGGTTTTTCTTTTTTTTTTTTTCTTTTCTTTTCTTTTTGTTGGGTTCCTTCCACCCCTTGGTTAGTCCTTAGAGAGCTGCTGTTGTGAATGCTGCTGTACACTTATCATCTTCACTAGATAACAGGGCATCTGGGAGTGATGTTTTGGAGCATGTGATTGGGAGCAGCTTTTTGTGCTTAGGTTCTCCTTATCTCCAGTTAGACTGCCTCAGTGTTTGTGAGATGCAGAGCAGCTGAAAGCCGTGGTGTTTGGTGGGGAGTAGGGAGCTGCAGGGCAAGTTTCCCAGCAAAGCTGTTAGCTCATGATTTCCGTGGGCTGCTTTTGGATGCTCCTCATCTTTGGTCTTTGAGCATGAGACTTGTGGCCAGCTCCCTGCTGAGTCTTGAAGGAGGCTGAGCTGCATTACATGCCTTTTATTTCTCAGTCCTGACACCACCTCTGTGTTGCTTGACCTTGTCATTTAGAAGTTTTCAGGCCCCACTCCCCACCTGCCTTTGAGCAGAGAGTAGAAACTCCTTGATCAGATCTGTGTCTGAGCAGACCATATGGACAATGAGAAAAGAAAGGCATATTTTACTACAGCTTGGTTTCCATGGCATCCTGGGAAAATTGCTCTTGAACTTTGAGGTGCTATCCTTCCAGGATCTCCTAGCATTGAGAGAAAAATAAAGGTAGCACTGATTGTTGTTGGCTGCTTTATTCTGTCTGACAGCACTGGGCTAGCATGTCAGGATTTGGGAGAAGGGAGGATAATAAAGTGCTTTGAAGAGCCTTATATCTGTATTTTTGCCTGTGTAGGCAGTTTGTTGCACATGTGACCAGGAGGATGTGTGCCTTTAGGAAAGGCAGCAGAAGTATATATACTGTTTATCAAGATCATTTGTTGGCCTGGCAGTCAGCTGAACTGGAGAAAACTAGATACTGGCCCTGGAACAAGCACAGGGCAGCTCAAATGTTGGGCTCTGAACAGTATCTTTTGTACATCATGTTCCACTTTTGTGTCCCCTGTGGACACATCCTTGAAGTTCTAATCTGAAGTAAACGGGAGTTATTCAATGACTTTTTTTCTTTTCCCACAGTGCTAGAGAGGTTAATTGCATCCTGTGCCTCCTGCTTTTCTGGCTATTTTGATGTGTTAATTTTTTTAGCATACATCCATTTATAAAGGAAGGTTATTAAGTCATTTTCCTTGGTTCAGATGCTGCATATTGTATTTGATGTAATGGTTTTGAATATACTGTATAAAATTCTATGTAAACTTTATTCGTAAAAGCATTCTGAAAGATGAGAGGTTGTGTAATGGTTCCTGATTTATATTCCACTAAATATGCACATACATAAATCTATCCTTCTTGGCTGTAGTGTGTCCTGAATGTGCATGTGGGGTGGAGGGAGGCAGGGAGATAAGGTAGTGTTACGTTTTTCAGCAGGTAATCTGTGTCTCCTGCTTTTGCATTCTGGGGAAGGAGGAAAAACGATTTTTTTAAAATTACTTTTAGTAACTGTATAAGGCCAGTTACTTAAATCAGTAAATTTAAGGGTTTAGAGGTACTCAAGGAAGCACTCCTAGTTGCAGGTGCTCAGTGCCTAGCCCACATTTTTACTCTTGTTTTGTTGAGTTTGTGCTGAGAGGGAAATCTGTGCTTTCAGTTCTGCAAGAAGATTCAGTCCAGGGCTTTGTAAGACATTACTTAATGTCCTTTTCCTAGACTTGCCAGGCTCTGTTTCTCCTGTGAAGAATGGAAGATTCTGGTGGCAAGCTACCTATAACTACCTAAACTATCCACCTATGGTTACGTGTAAATGCATGTAAATATTAATTTAGTCTGGTTGCTAGTACTGCCCCTTAACAGAACTTTCCTAGGAGTGTGCCTTTCTACCCCAGGGTCTATCACAGAATCATCCCCATGGAAGAATCTTTCTCCAGCTCCTCTTAAAGGGGAGTGCCATCACAGAGTGGTGTAGATAATTTTCAGAAAGAATTCATACCTGTGGTTTTTATTTGGCATTTGTTAACTTATTAGCTCATCCCTCTAGCAGGTGATTGCAAGAGAAATCATTATTTCATAATGAACTACTGCATCTTTACGTTTTCTCTTCCAAGATAATGAGATCTCTGTAACTTGATGTCATTGACAAGCAGGAATGAGCTGCTGTAGCTTTGAGTCATTCCAGCTGATGAATGTGTGTGCCGGGTTCTGTACACTTAAGTGAGCAGGTGACATTATGTCACTGCAACATGGGATGCTGGAGATGCAAGTGAAAACATTGATCAGTTCTGCAGGGGTGCAAAATAATTTGAGGGAGGAGTGTGGTCGATATGTCATGAAAGGAACTTAGCGTTCATGTCCATATTGCAGGTTGTTTTAGTCTTTCCTGAGTGAGCGTGGTGCAAGTAACCTTTCCCTCTCACCCCAGCATGGGGAAAAGAAACATAAGTAACATGCATTTCAGTAGTTGAGGCACTTAGGTCAACCAGACTGCTTTTTAGAGTGTGTTTGTTCAGGCAGTTGGCTTTACAGCCAGCTGAGGTGCTGCTTGGGAAGACAGGTAATATAGTTAGCATGGCTCCTCTCTGGTTTGTAGGGATTTTAGGCTGCAATAGGGAAAAGTGCTTATTGTCAGTGTACAGAAAGGACTATCAAATCAAAATATAAAAGCAGCTACACTTATCCTCATTTGAAACTCAGAATTAAGGAAACCATGATCAAGCAGGTTTGGTAGGAACTGTCTGTGCTGAGTGCAATACTCATGTACGTATTTAAGCCAGTGAACTTTTTTTAATTGCAGACTTAGTTTGATCTCTGTTACACTTAAGCCTTTCAATTCAGTCTTTCCTAATACTGGACGCTTTGAGACCATTTCTGAACTAGCTCCAAACTCTTGCTATGTCTCCTTAGCTGTTCTTGAATCTCAGTTGCATCAGGAAGAATGTAACTGCTGTGAGAGGAAGGATTCTGTTCTTCCATACATCAGTTCACTGGTCCTTTTCTCAAGGGTAGAATCAGTGGAGTGTAATGGGCAGTGTGTTCACAGGAGTGCAGGTTCCCAGTGATAAACTGGAGGCTGAGTCAGTGTTGTGGTGTTCCTGCCTTGGTTTCCTGGTCACTACATTGCTCTGAAGTCTTGCATCTAAGACATTACGCAGCAAGATTGATTTATTTTTTTGAAAACAAAGGTGTACAGATCTTGTATACAAGGTACAGACCTCAAGTTTGCAGACTTCAACCTGTTTTCTCAGGTGAATTTTACAGAGGCTTTGTAAGCCATGAGCAATGCTAAAGCTCTGGCATTGCCCATTTGCTATGAGAAAATGGGATTCCATAAGTCTGGTGTTCATTTCTTACTGCTCTAACTCCAGGTAGGATAGCTTGGTGTAGCAAAATTTGCTTGAAGCAAATTTTCTGCCTCTTTTCTGCCTGCTTGACAAAATAACAAAGTTGTAACCCTAGTGAGTCTTAGGCTGGTATAGAGATGCCTGTGCTTATATAAGTAACTTCTTTAACTCAGGTGAAGATCTGATGATTTTTGTTGTCGTATTTTTTCTTGTTCATTCTTTGAGTAAAAACAGAGTGAAAACCAGTGTCAGGCTCTCTTCTGTAGGGAACACTTTGTATGAGAATTCTAGAATTGGAAAACTGGCTTTGATTCTCATCTCCCATTTTAAAACAGATAAATGGAGTACTGTCAAAGATGGCTGAAATTATTTTTCATTTCAGCCACAACTCCAGCACTACAAATGCCTCAGAAAATGTAGGGGCAGACAAATTAGATTCAGTGGGAGAAAGGCTCGTGGTTATAAGATGCAGGAGAAAGGCAAATGGAGAAGATTGCCTTGAACATGAACTTGGCAGACTTGTTAGTGGCTGCAGATTCTGAAGGATGTGAAAGATTCAGGAAGGATATTAGGGGCTCAGTGTAATACTTCACAGATAAGCAAATTAAATGTCCAAGACCATTTCTATAATGTTTTCTGTATAATGTGGGCTTTGACTAGCACCGTGCTATTTGCATTTCAGGTTTTATTTGCCATATTTCTAGTGCTACCACTTTGGATAAAGAGGAGGCTGCTGACTGAACTCAGGAGCCTTTTAGCTCCTTCAGAGCTGCTCCACCTTGCAAGACTTTGAAGAAAAAAATGTGTAACTTCAGTTATATGTGAATTGTTACAATATTTAACAACTTCTTTATAGAGTTTCTGGTACTTCATATGTAAATATCTTTGAAGTGGTTCTGCTGCTTTCATCTGATGTTTTACTTGTTGCAAGCACTTCATTTAGTACAGAAAGTACCTTAAAGCACACAGCATTGCCAACACTGTAAATAGTGGTAGGATAGTTATTTGTTCACTCTGTTTCTCAGTAAAAAATGGTAATAAATTCATAATAGCAGCAACCTGTATTATACCTAGATCAGCCCAGGCACTGTTGAGTGATAGTTTTGGTGCACACAGGATACTGATTAAAACTCTGCTGGCTTCAGGTTTTTCAGCTCAAATAAACAACACCTATATAAAAGTGAGTATTGTTGACAAGATCTATTACCTTTATCCCTGTTTGTATCTCCTGCTTTGTAAATGCTCTTGGGGAAATTGCAGGGATGTCTTGGAGTATGTGCAGTGCTATGTGTAGACAGCAGCTTGTTGATGCTGTCTCCATGAATATCTGGACAATACTTGCACATACTTGCTTGGATCTGCAAATCAATACATCTGTCTTTTAACTGCATTGAGAAACTGATCCTAATTAAGCAGCCTGTGCTGAGTACCAGTAGGCTTTAATAGTTGGCATCTGGACATGAGTGAGGGGATTGTGGATTGATCTGTGTGTATACATCTCCAACTGCTGATGTTTCTAGTTTGGAATTACTGCTACTGCAAGCCAAGATGCAAATGTCTTTCTGTATTCACTGAGAGATGAGGTTGTGCTGTCACAGGTCATCCTGCTGTGTGCAGTGTTATCCTGCAGTGTCTTTTACCACCTGATCATATCAAAGACAAGAACTTGGTTTTGGGAACCAAAACTGGAACTTACTTTGGTGTTCCAGTTGATATGAGGTCCGTGTGTATTTTTGGACTCATGAAGATCAGCACAGTGCATTTCTTTAAACTATATCATTCATGTAGGTTTTGGGGTTTTTGTTGTTATGGATTTTGATAGGGACATTATTCCTCTGCTGGAGCTACACTACATTAAAACAATTTTATTGCTTACTCATGAGTGTAGCACAAACTGTTTGTCCATGTTCATTTGTCACGGGCAGATCAATAATTTGTCTGTATTTGCACCAGACTACCAGGGCTTGGTAGTCTAGTTTTTGTAGCAGACTTGCAGTTAACTGTTGTCCCACTAAGGTGGTGGAATAATGACTGGGAACATCATCTGTTCTGCCATGTAGATGAGGCAATACAAATACTTCCAGATTTTCTTCAATAGTTGGGGTTTTCCTGTGTCCACATTTTTCTTGTGTATGTCAGTGTTTTCTGTCTTACTGAATAAAGACAGTCAGTTTTGGCATTTTGTCTGAAAATCGTGAAGCCTTGCTACAGCTGATTGCTATGTAGGTGATTTCTTGCCCAGAGTGCAGGTTTTTTGGAACTCAGATTTTCCTGTTGAAGGAAATGATGAAATGGAAGAAGTGAAGGCATACTGTGTACTGTTGCATGCTGATAGTCACATTAAAGATTCTTCTTGCCAGAATTGCACAGTATCATATCAGATGATGCTCCATATAAGCAGATAAAAAGTCAGGTTGAAATGCCAGCTCTTAAAACCCTTTCCATTCAGGGAAAGATTCTGACCGGAGTAACTTTGATTCTGCCGTGTATAAACTTGTCTGATCCTTTCTTCACCACATCAGTCCTCTAGTCAGTCTTTAAAGAGTCCCAAACCCCAGTTGTCCCAGGTTTGGTGTGTAGCAGCTTAACCACATGCCTGCTAGATTTGGACTTTTCTCTAGAAGTACCTGGGTCTCAAAGAGAAATTCTTACTCCTTGCAAATATTTTTTCAACATTTCTCCTTTCTCTAGGAAATATTTTTCTCTTGTTAGACCTCCACATCACCTGGGAAACGGAGCCAAATTGGTGCTTTGTATCCCTGAAGTCCCTGAGAATAAATTCACTTACTTGTGGGAACTGCAAAAGTAACAATCTACTGTCCAAGCACAGAGTGCTAAAGGCCACAGAAAATGTTGATTTGCTACTGGGAGATGCTGTTGAAAAGATTAAAAACTGGCTTTTGTATTGTTTACCAAATGTTGATTTGTTTCTGTCAACAAATTGTTTTGAGAACAGCAGTGAAAATACTCTTTGGAACGAAAGTGTCCAGGAGAGAGGAAGTACATTAACTTTGAACTTGTTTTTGGAGTATATTTAAACACTGTCTGCACAGGAAAGATTTAGGTACAGTGACACAGAAGCCAGATTATATTTTGAAAACAATGATGGCTTACCAGTGATACAGTGTCCAGCGAGTTCGAAACCAAACCCCCTTGTCTGGTAAAATACAAAGCCTGAAGTGTGCTTCCAGGCTTCAGCTTGAGTGCTTACTGAAGGTGAAATGGTGATATGTCTTGGCTGCCTCCCTCCTAATAAATTAAACGTGCCTGGGAACATTCCCAGGCTCCATGCAACTGCCTCAGGACTGCCTTGTCCATTCTCTTCAGCCCTTAGCTAGCAGAGCAGGGGAGCTGCATCTGAATTGTCCAGTGTGAGTGGGACTCACAAACCTGGGAATTGTGTGGGAGAACAGTAATTGGCACAGCCTGGTGCTGGGGAATGTCCTAGCTGCTTTCTAGCATACATGATCATGTTCCAGGGCTGGGGAGTATTTCCAGACAAGACTTGACTTATGAGTACAGATGTTAGTGTTTGATTTTCCTGAAACCTTTAGGGACTAAGGCATGGAAAGGACTCTTTGCATCACACAGGATTTTGGATGCCTCAGAAAGGTAGATTTAGGAGTGAGTGATTCTGGTTTATTGTGAGGCAGTAACTCTGCACTAATAAAAATCTGTACCTCCTGCCTTACTTTCAGATGGTTTTAGTGGTGGTTAAAACACCTTTCAGAATTCAGTCACCTTTCCAGCACCATATTTCGGGGATGAGTAGACATGCCTGCCCTCTGTCAGTCGATGGCTTGTGTATGAATGAACGTACTGTGGCCTTTCATGGAAGTACTGTGTATGAGGTATGGTTTTTTGGGTTGTGAGGAATTTAGTTTTGATCTGGTGTGCGTGTTTGTGAATTTTAAGAGTCTTGATTTATTGCCTGGGTAACGTGGTGAGCGGATGGTCTTGCACCTTGTAGGCAATGGATCTTTTATGTCAGCAGGAAGTAGAGAAACCTCTTTATTTCTTTAGACCTTTCGTCCAGCAAACAGTAAAAGCTTTGTTGAGCTGACTTCATTGATCATATGGAATGATTTCCTGCAGGCTCTTTCTTCTGTGTTTGATTGTGCATTACTGGAGTTTAAGTACAGTCCTGGTATAGATGAAACAGTAAAACACTAACACTTGTCCCAGCTCTAAGCAGATATGCATCCCAGAAGACAACGTGTCATGTAAACAGATGACTTTGGAGCAGTTTTGCTGCTCTGACTGATCACTTTCCTATGCCTTCTGGCCTGTCCTCCCTCCATGATGTTTTAAGCTTCATTCCAAGCTGTGGCTCTGTCACACAGTCCACTTCAGGATACTGTTTGTCTTTCTGTAGGTTATGGAATATGCTGTCAGCTTTGAATATTTATAGAGAGAAGAGGTTAGCAATAAAAAATACTGTTCCTGTTCATCTTGTTTTGTCAAGGGCTATGAAATTTTACTTTTGGGTGTGCTATATTTAAAGCCTTGTGAACCAAATGCATGGCATGTCATGCTTACACCAGTGATGCACCCCACAAATTTGGGAACGTGTAATCTGTGTGACAGCATCAGCTTTGGAGCAGTGCATTGTATGAAGGATCCATTGCTCAAAGGTAGTGAGCTGTCAGAGCTCACTGTGTCAATTAATATGCAGCAGGCTTTGTGTCTGCTGATTGTTCCTCTAATTGCACGTACAGGATGATCTGTGTTACCAGCAGCAGTGGTGCATATTTAAGGACACAGTACAGAGATGCTCCCTGATGTCCCACAGGCAGCCCCTGTGTCTTCAGGGCAGCTACTTCAATCCTTGCAAAGCTTCTGGCTTCCCATGGTTCTGACCACATCCTAGGACAGTGGAGAAGAGAGGCTGCAGGCCCTGCTGGTGCAGCCATGGGCAGGATCCCTCTTTGCCCACTCATTCTGGAGGGCTGTGATGCTGCTGGAGTCCAGCCTGGATGTAGCTTGTTCAGGATGGTTGGCTTTTCTGAAGAGCTGGATCTGTGCCAGAGAATGGGCCTTCATCTCTGGCTCTCTGCTGCTCTCTACTAGGCAGAGTCATTTAGTACAAGATTCTACTTGTACTTATAATCAGTGATATATCAAAAGGCCTTGTGTTATTTAACATATTTATTTGTGATAAGAGCAGGCTGTTGCCTGTAACTCACAGTTACATTCTCCTTCTTTGTAGTGCTCATGTAACTACAGTGAATAGAAGTGAACTGACTGAAAAGTAACTCAAAACGTGTATTTTCAGCTGTGTTTGTTCTCTGGTCAGATAGCCAGTTTATTGATTTGGGTTGCTTCTCACTGGCATGCACTCTCCAGCCTCACTGGGATGGCATTAGAAATGAGGTGGGTGGTAGAGGCAAGGAGGAAGCAAGACCCATTCACTGCTTTTACCAGTTGCCAGCACTTAGGTTTTAATAAAAGTCACTGTGGAATTGAGGTGGTTGTCAGCCCTGAAAGTGATTTCAAGTCCAGTGATGTGCTGTCTGCTCTTTTGTTTTGTAAGACTAATGAACTTTCCCTGTGTAATGAGAAGGAATAAAAACACCAACCTCACTTTTCTTTTAAGCACTCAATCCAAACTTGAGTGTATGAGCTAAACTGGGTAATTTAAATTTCAGTCACAGTTACATTTAAAATCAGAAGTTTGGTAACCTGGGATTCTTCATGTTGCAACTTTTCAGAGGCTGTTAATTTTAAAGGTAATGTAGCAGCCAGCCAAGCTTCAGGCTGTATAATCAGGAAGCAGAGATTCAAGTTGCTCCTGAACCAAATTCTCCTCATTTCTGAGGTGCGAAGTTTAGTTGTGTGTTACTTGCATAAAATAAACTCTCTGTTTGCAATGGTCACTGAGCAAGTATGTTATAGAACTAAGCTTCATTTATGCTTCTCAAAGTCTGTTGCCTGTTTACAGTCCTGTGCTGTTTTCTTGTTTTGTTTCAATCTCTCTCTGTTTTAGTTTGCGTCTGTGACTGAATGTTCTTTTCTTTCCCATTGTGATCTGCTCCTCGAACCAGCTTGGTAAAGCTTTAGTTGTTTTTCCTTTGTCCTGCTCGATTTAGCAATTAAAGTTGTTATGTGGTAGTTGAATCTTAAGGTACTACACTGTAAAACTGTGTTAAGCATTCTGTTTTGTATACTGTATGAAAGAATATTTGGCAGTTTAATCAAGGAGAGTACAGAAAACAGTTAAATATCAGCTATAATGTGTTTTTCTTCAGAGTTTGAATTTCTGTTTTTTGGAATAGCAGCAAATTAGTGTGTGCATGGAAAATGAGATTAATGCTGAAGTGATGGTACTTGAATTTAAGATTGTCATGTTCAGATTTGTATACACCTGGCCTTTGATTGAAGTCTTAGGGCAGTTTACATTTAGAAACAAACAAAAACAAAAAAAGAAAAACCAAACCAACCCAATCCAGAAACTACCTTTTAAAATTGAATTTTGTAAAGAACTAGGCTGAGGAAGTTTTGCCTGTTTTAAGGAACATTGCAACTGTATCAATTACTTAAAACCTGAGAACTTGTTCACCTTTAAAAACATTTATCATTTACCTTGAGTCACTTGTTCCATTTTGATAGCCTCCTTCATATAGAAAATATAGCATGAGATGTCAGTTTAAATGCCAGTCTAACAGTGCTCTATCTTCTATGTGAAAGGAAGTATTCTGTACATTTTTCCATGTTTGACATCATGGTGTTTTGAATAACCATGTTCCATATTCATATCAATTTTTTGTTTTTGTTTTCAATTTATGCACAGCACTTGCTCTGAAATTTGGGGACTGAGTACACCAAACACGATAGATCAGTGGGATACAACAGGCCTTTACAGCTTCTCTGAACAAACCAGGTGAATATTCTGCCCTCTCTCGCATCATAAAAATCTTGTGGGAGGGATTGGCTTTGGAGGGTCTGTAATGGGATGCTTTAGCTATAAAATAGACTAAAATGCTTCCTAGGCCTCTCATGGTACAGCATTTTGAAGTATTTCCTTGCCAGTGTAGAAATCAGTGTGTTCACAGCTGATGTTTTGACCAACGAAACTCTTAATTCTGCAATTATTCCTTTTTCATGCCAGTGCTATTGAAAGAATGGGAAGACTTGTTAAATGCAAGCTCTAATGTGATTTGGTATTTATATTAACAAAGTTAGAAAACTTAATTCTCTAGACCTAATCTTACAAAGTGTTTAAACTGCTTTGTATGCCACAAGCTTTCAGTTAAATCTTGTTAATTGGCTCGGATTCGAGCTACTAAAGAATTGTTTGTAAATTCTTCAGTAGTTAATGGTGGGCAAATTCTAAACAGGGTCTTTATTTTTTCATGTCACATTACTTGATTTGTGTATTGAGGTTTGTCTCCCATCCCATAACAATCATAAACATCTGCATTTGTGTAAGCATATGCAGTCTGTCTTAAAACTAGCAAAACATTTTCAGCTGGTAGCAAGGCAGATGAAGTGAAGAAGATAAACTGTGCAGCCCTTACAAGATGTGCATTCATGTTTTTTGCATTGCAGTTATACTGCCATGTGGATCACTTGGGCAGCTGACTGCTTATAGGCTTATTTGCAGTCCTGTGGGAGTTCTTATCCTTAAAACCATAAAGCATCCATACCACAGCAAAGCCTTGAGGTGCCTTTAGCAGTGGAAGGGACCATTAAGTGTGTGATTCTATTCTTAACAACTGTCTTCTGCATTTAAAAAAAAAAAAAGTATATAAAGCAATCATTCTAAATACTTGGTTGGATGTAAGTGGCTTTTAATGAACTCTAAATTCACTGGCAATAATTCGAGCAGCTCAAAAATGAGTCGGCATTGCTTGATGCGATCGTTTCCATTGCATTTGGAGCCTTTTAGCTAGAGTATAAATGTCACCAGCAGAGCCAAGGCACTGAGTTCTGAGAGCGAGCTGCCCCTGTGTGTGTTACTCTGTTGCTGGAGTGGTGGAGGCAGCGCACAGTGTGTAAATACCTGTCAACATCTTTCCCCTGCAGATCCCTCGATGGCCGTCTGCAGGTGTCTCACCGCAAGGGATTGCCACACGTCATTTACTGCCGCCTCTGGCGCTGGCCAGACCTCCACAGCCACCATGAACTTAAGGCAATTGAAAACTGTGAATATGCTTTTAATCTTAAAAAGGATGAAGTATGTGTAAACCCTTACCACTACCAGAGAGTGGAGACACCAGGTAGGAGGACTGCTTCTGACTTTTTTGTGGCAGTGTCTGTTGGTGTTTGTTCAGCATAATGTTTCAAAAGAGAGAGAAAGGTGATGTCTTCTCTTGATAAAAGTGCAAGATTCTTTTTGAGATCATATCCCTGAAAGTTTTTAATAGTAAAGTTACTGAAAAATCTTTACAAAGGTGTTTATAAACACTTCTAGGACTGCTAGCAGTTTCCAGCTGGCCAGATGCAATTTAGACTGAATAAGATATAAAAGTTGATTTTTCTTAGCTAATGTGGAATAGTATTGTTTAAGGCACCTCAGGAGTCCCATCTCTTCCAGTAACAAGCTGTGCAGATATATTATTAGAGGTGGTGAGTTTCAGAAGATTTCAAAATATCTGAAGAAACTCTTAGATGTTTTAATTTTTTTTTCCTTTTAGCTCGCATTTGATTACCAGTGATTTTTGAATTTTGCCTTTCCAGTCTTGCCTCCCGTGCTCGTGCCGCGGCACACTGAGATCCTAACAGAGCTGCCACCTCTGGATGACTATACCCATTCCATTCCTGAGAACACTAACTTTCCAGCTGGGATTGAACCACAGAGCAATTACATACCAGGTATTTACTTAACTCCCACTGTAGACAGCATGTTCTGACACTGTGCCACTGGAACAAAGATGGTCATTTCATCCTTATAAGTGATCAAATTAATGGAAATATGCACCACTAAATTAGATTTAGCTGATTTCATGTATTAATTCCAGTGGAAATATCTAAACACTGTTGTTTACAGAACATGATCCTGCATGGAACCATATTGCTGTCATTTCACAATAGCTTACTTGGCTTCAGTAGCTTATTTGAGATTCAGAATGCTAATAAGTGCAAAGTAGGTCTTCACCTTATGCTTTAAGCCTCTTTCACAAACATACAGGGGTTGCCAAATGCTGTGCATTGGAGATTGAGTAATAAACTGGTGCTCAGTCTCATCCTACCTAATATGTGCAGAAAATTTTTAAGTTGCAAAGCAGTGACTTAAAAACTGTCTTGATCTGTAGTTCACATCAGCAGTGGTTTGCTTTAGCTTTTTGTTGCTATTGTATGCATACTGTTTTGTCTTTCCAGTATGAAAAAACAACCTTTTGAATAATAAATTCAGACAATATTGAACTGTTAAAGAATTTCTCCTCCCCCTCTTTGCCCCTTTTTCCACCTCAAAATAAACAACATCGCTATTCTGCTGCACCCAAAACCCTGTTACCCCTCATTGAAACATAAAATCAGTGACCTTTGTTTCCTGCCTCAACTTCCTGTTTCCTATATCTTCAGGAAGTGGCCTGGAATGTAAAACCAAGTAAAGCTGAAGTTTGCTCATAAATGTTTAATGCATTCATGTTACAAATAAGCAGAAAATTCACATCTGTAAGTCTCTGAAAGAATGAGATGACTGCCCCAAAACTGAAACACGTGCAATGTACAAATTGCACCTACGGGTCTTCAGCAGAATGTTGTGTTTTCTTTAAATATATAAATATATCCAAGAACTGAAATGGCATTAAACAATCAATTAATTTGATCTTTCTGTTTAATTTTGGGCACATCTGTTGCCACCTTTATAGAGCAATTTAAGGTGCTAGAAATCGGTGTTGCTTTTTTAACTTGAATATACTTTTTTGACTCAAACTGAGGGCTTTTGGTAACATTTGTAAACAGCTTACTGTAAAGTCACCTTCTGCAAATCCAGTGTTATGGAAATGAGCTAAAGTAGTTACTTGCAGGAAGTTTGCTCAAGGTGATTGTAGGAGTTCACATGATCTTCAAATGTTTATGCAGGTGACCACACCTCCTCCTCTTTGTGACGGTCACCCTCCTCTTGTGCTCATATCGTGGTATCTTACTTTATTTGGCCCTGCTGACTTAATCTGGAGTGCTTGGCTGGGTACTGATAAGCCTTGTGTGCCTTGACAGCCTTCTCCAGAGAGCTGTTTTCTTCAGCAGTAGGGCAGGCTCACATCTAGTAGCTTCATGCCCCAGTCCTGTCTCAGTCCTTGATCTGCCAGAGAGCTCGGTGGTCATGGAGGTGCAGGATGGCCTTTGGGAGCTGTCTGTTCCATTTCAGGTTCTGGATGGGCTGAGCTGCACTTTCCACACTTCTGGCAGCACTCAAAAGTCTACTACAGATTTTTAGTGCCCCACCTGAGTGTTTGTTTCCAGCTGTGTGGTGCTCAGCCTCTGACCCTAAACTATTAATAGTACTAGGTGGAGTAAATCTCTGTTTGGGCAGAGACTAGACGTGGAAAATAATCTGTGCCAAAGAGCCTAGATTACCCACTGGAAACAGGAGTCATGGGTTGGATTGGAAATGTGTATCCACCTTTTGCCACAGTTGTGGGCTTAACTATAGCTAATGATTTGGAGGGTGGAGTCCCCTTTATTACAATGAACGCTGTAAAAATCTTCAAAACGGGTATGATTTTTGTTATCACATTTTTTACTAGTGAAAATTTCCCTTAATCGTCCTTTCAAATTCTCACTTGAATTCTGTCACGTCTATATTTAGCACACAGAATGAATCAAAGATAAAATTCTCTCAGTTCATTTTAATTTAATCAACTGACTTAATCTAGTTTCCTCTCACTGGTTTCCTTCTGATCTCACAATATTGCAGTACATCTCAGACATGATGCTTGTTGTAATTTTATTTTATTTCGTAAGCAAAAAGGCTTTATCTTTTAATTTCTGCTGTTTGGTAATAATGTAATTGAAGGTGTTTAACCCCTGGAAATTTCAGAGACAATTCTAAGGTGATTGTAGAGATAGTGAGCTTCAAACACTTTCACTAGAAAAACACAGGTTTTGCCTGTAATATGTAGGAAAAGACATTTGCCCAGTTCAAAGAAAATTATTTCCTGAAAGACAGTTGGTTAACTCATTATCTGGATTACAAAGAACATTTTGAATGGAGAAGAGGAACATGCACACTCTCCTGGGTTTTGAGGGTATTTCTGAGGAATTAGACATAGTTTCTGGTATCAGAACGCTTCAAAGTTGGTACTGAATTTACTTTGGTATGTGAAATTCTGTCTTTAAAGAAAGCTCGTTAAAAGGATAGATGATAATTTTAATAGAGCTTAGAAGTATTAGTCATAATAATAGAATTTGTGCAGTGTTCTAAGTTAATCTAGTTATAAATGAGTCAAATCAACTGTTGTGTGTTGAAGAAATACATATTTGGGGACTGAACTGAAAAACAACCTTTAAATCTAACAGCTTCAGCAAGGTGTGGGAGGGTATCTGACCTGATGGTTATCCTGCATAAAGACAGCTCACAATATTTTTTTGTGGAAACCACCAGATGGTTTTTTTCATTTGTAAATCTACTAAATATGAAAGCTGTTGATCACAATTGCAAAATTGTTACTCATTGTAGTGACAGCATCTTGTCTTAAATGGAACAAACAAGGATTCTGGTATTTATGTAACATATTTGAGCAATTGACTGACATACAAAAGAAGATACATTTTACATACCAGTAAGGTAGGTAATGTGTTTGAAATCCTACTTGAAGGAAAAAGGGACAGCACAATGACCTTCAGATTCAGTGTTCAGGTGAAGCAGAGCTCATGAAGATGTCATGACAAAATGCACAGGAGTTACATCTTACAGAAGTTTCCCTAGTTATTTTACAAATCAGTGGATTTTTCTTTTTTTAATAGAAACACCTCCTCCAGGATATATCAGTGAAGATGGAGAAACAAGTGACCAGCAGCTGAACCAAAGCATGGATACAGGTAACATTTATTTTTCATTACTTCCAAGGCTTTGTATTACAAGCTGTGATCCCTCTGCATAGGAACATGAATGCAGTCCAAAAGATGGTGGCAGTTTTCCTCTGTAAAACCTGGTGGTTTCTGCCTAAAATACCACTTTCAGTCTTTAATGAACAAAACAATATTTTTGCCAGGGAAATGCTTTTAAAACATTCTGTGACATAGTGAGTGTATTACATCTGTTCCATAACAGAAGTATACAAGTCTAATTAAGGCTTCATGAGAAACCCTTTAAACAGATTTTAATAGCTAATTGATTTCAACCTTTCTCCAGTAAACAGGTTCATTGAAGCACAATGTCTGTTGGCCTAAGCAAGTTACAGACAATCTGCATTCTGAGAACCTGTCTCTAACTCTGACAAACATACAGTTCTGCCATGTTTCAAATTAATTCTTGCGTGGAAGGCTCTGTGGCAAAAGTAGCAGCATTTGTGCCTTTGTAGGTAAGGGTTTCTAGGTAATGTGGTTGACGTTAGACTTGGACAAAGCACAGTTCATGTGCTGGGTAAGAACCTCCTGCTGTGTGTTGGCAGACTTGAGTGTGCTTGGTTAGCTAATGTTAGCAACCGTTTTCAGTAAGCTGGAATCAGCTGCACCAGTTTCTGTAAGAACTGCGATATTTTCCTACTGTGTGACAATAAATACCTTAATTAAAACAGCCTGACATCAGCAGTCACTGTAGGAATGTTTTTGTGAAAGCCTTCCTGTGTTTTGCCACCTTGTGTGCAAATTGAGTTGGAGGGTTCATGTTTCTCTGAGTTGTTAAATTCCTCCTTCTGGGAAAGAATTACTTCCTCAAGTGAGGAAATCTAGCATGGTCTTTTCTGGCGATCATAGAATCATGAATTATAGAATGGTTTGGGATAAAAGGGACCTTAGAGACCGTCTCTTTCCACCAGGGACACCTTCCACCCCAGGTTGCTCCCAGCCCTGTCCAGCCTGGCCTTGGACACTTCCAGGTATGGGGCAGCCACAGCTTCTCTGGGAAACCTGTGCCAGGGCCTCACCATCCTCAGCATAAAGATTTTTTTCCCAATATCTAATCTAAATCTCTCTCTTTCAGTTTGAAGCCTTTCTCTCTTGTCCTGTCACTCCCTGCTCTTGTAAACAGTCCCTTTCCAACTTTCTTGAAGACTCCCTTCAGATACTGGACGATCTTTTCCAAGATAAACCTTTTCCTTTAAAGAGCAGAGAGGCAATGTCTTGTTTGTCTCATCCACTCTTTCTTATCTGCTTTTTTAGTGAATTTGGGAAGTCACTACCTTCTCACTGGAGGAGTGCATAACTAACGTTGAGAGTGTGCACGAAGTGGCAGAGTTCTGCCAAATCCAGCGCTAAGTTAATTGAGTCTTTACAAGGAGGGGTGGGTACCCAGAAGTCTGGAAAATTGAGTGAAATCCTAATTCAGAGTAAGTGTGTGATATTCCAGAAAACTGAGGTTTCTTACTCTGAAAAACTTCAATGTAAACTTGATTTAGATAATGGTTATGCTTGCTGGTCTGAAATAATAAAAAGCATTTGCTCTGAAACCTGTCTGTCTTGCTTCAACAGGATCTCCAGCAGAGCTGTCTCCTAGTACTCTCTCTCCAGTTAATCATAGCCTGGGTAAGCTGGAAATACTTAAAATTATTTCTCCATGTGTAGTGACTCTTCATTATATATGTAATTACTTTAAAAGTGAAAGTGCACTGTAAGAAATTAAGAGCTGTATTAAGAGGTGACTGTTGGGTTGGTTTCCTGATGTTAAACTTAATGGGGCTGGATTAATCACTTGTTAACAATTACTCCATTTCTGTACCTGTTGAGCTTGTAGCAAAGAGAAAGAGTGATATATTTGTGTGTGCAGGAATAGCATTTATAAAATTAATAGTTTAAAGGATGTTTTCCTGTCCATAATGCTGCCCAGACTTGCTGTCTCCCTTGTGTGTGTGTTCTGCTGCTCTTCTCATGTACTGTTTCACCTGTAACCAACTCACAGTCGTTACTCCCACATTAGTAGCCCACCTGCTTTGATCCAGTGCTATTGCTGTGTGTCTGTGTAAGTGCCTCAGGAAGATCAGATTGCCATGGGTTTGTTTAAGGAATGGTGACAGGAAAATGCAGAACGCTGAGTAAGTAATTAGGGTAGGTAAAAAGGGGGAAGTGGTGAAGAAAAAACCTGAGGATTCACAGGGAAGATACTCTAGCAGGGGACAATAAAGCAGCTAACAACTACCTTTATCTAAAGAGACAGTGTAATATAAGAGAACGTGATTTTCATACTATTTTTTTCCTTTTTGTTGCTCAGTGTTTGATAGTTTAATCTTTTCTTTAACGCTGCCAAAATGTTTGCAAGCTACAGAAAAGGCAACAGGAATGTCTCAATGTCTG
Source organism: Trochalopteron elliotii (assembly GCA_024734555.1). NCBI lineage: Eukaryota > Metazoa > Chordata > Aves > Passeriformes > Leiothrichidae > Trochalopteron > Trochalopteron elliotii. The sequence continues at coordinate 63,576 of JANPWX010019252.1, forward strand.
GCGCTCAGAGCACCATTAGCTTAATCATTTTGCCGAGCAAAATGCAAGTACTGAACTAAATGAGCTGTGGTCAGATTAGATCACCCCTTCTTCCCCTCCTCCTTCCCTTGTGTGGAAGATTGAATTCCATTCTGTTTACTGAATTAGGTAAAAAAGGACAGCAAGCAAAATATAGTTTGAGGAGACTACTGCTGTCATTTCTGGGAGAGACAAATAGCAGGGTAGGTTGATCTACTTTCAGCCTCAAAATCTGTGTTAAGCTTGGTTTTTAAAATTTTTTTTTAGACTTGCAACCAGTTACTTACTCGGAGCCTGCGTTTTGGTGTTCAATAGCATATTATGAATTGAATCAAAGAGTGGGAGAAACCTTCCATGCGTCTCAGCCTTCCCTGACTGTAGATGGCTTTACAGATCCATCAAATTCAGAGCGATTTTGTCTAGGTCTGCTTTCCAATGTAAACAGAAATGCTACAGTGGAAATGACAAGGCGACATATAGGTAAAGATCTCTGATCTTTTAACTGTTTAATTTCATTCTGTTGGTTAAATTTTCTGGAATGACCCAGGTAGGATGTGTGTGGGGCTCCTTTCACCCTCGTGCAGCCAGCCATCAGCCCTATCTCTCAGGGCTTGTCAAGGAGAGTTTGGTCTCTCTGGCTGAGAACAGAAGTGGAAAGACAGAGCTTCTGGAATTAGGGAGAAATGTAGCAGCTTCTGCCACTGAAGCCTGTTTGAATTGGGAAGAAATGTAGTGATGTCTGGAGCTCAGAGGAGCTGCCTTTCCTCAGTCAGTAGCCCCACAGCTGGTGGCAGCTGCAGTCACAGAGCTGTCACACTGAGGGCAGCACAGGAGGAAGCCACTCTACTGTGTGGCACTCCTGTAGTTCACATTGCTGTTCCTGCCTTCTGGAAAATGATGGCACACCAAAGCATCCCAGGGAGCAGATTCATGGCTCCCAGGCTCCTCAGTGAGCCACTCTGCCCTGTGCAGCATTTATGTTCAGAATTGCTTGTGACTGAAATTTAAGCTTTAATTACAAAATGTTCCCATGTTGCTTAGTTTATTGTGGTGTAGAATGGACACTGATAGGATGAAATTCTGAATTGTTTTCTGAAATGGGGAAAGCTGCTATTGAGAACCCATTGTTTTGACATGATTAAGATTTTCTTTGTAATGGTTAGTCAAGAATGTTGTTTTCCACAATGCATTGTCTTGACTTTGGGTTCTTCAATAAACTACCTTCATCCTTTATTTCTTTCCTGGATACTTTCATTAGCGACATTTATGAGATTTTTTTTTTTGGTTGTTGTTTTTATTTGCAGTAAAATTTCATCCTCTTCTGTAGAACTGACCCCTTTTATGCCAAGTCCAAATGCCAAATCCAAATGCTTGTCTGATAAAATTTTAGATGTGCAGAAACCCAGACTGTGCCTATGCTGACTGGTAAAAATGATAAATAATGAGGAAAAGTAAAATCTCATGGGCCCTTACTCTTTAATAGAGGAGCTCGCATTTTGCTTGAAAAATTGTTTAAATGAAACAGATGAATGGAAACTATGGCCTATAAAGTATCTGTTAATTATAAATAGTTCTCTCTGGGAGATCAATTGCACATTATTTACTTTCTGCTAGAAATAATGCATGCGGATTTGTTTTCCACTCAGAGAGACAGGACAAAATAACAATTTAAAGGTGGACAATTGAATGGTTTTCACAATGTTTTGTTGGGTTTTTTTTGTAACAGGGCTAAATGAAGTCATATTGTTTTTATTAAAGCAGTACAGGGGTATGCAGTGGGTTGTGAAATAGTGTGGGTGCATGTAAGCAGAGAGTGTTGCAAGTGGTGGTCTTGTATTTTCTCTTTTGACTATAGTGGCCTGTGCTGCTTCACATACAATGCTTTAATATTGGCACAAGTTTTAATTCTGTTTTTATGAACACTGCTTCTGAGCTTGGATTTGGTTACAAGCCATTATATGGCTGGAAAAGGCTCTTTCACTTTTATCCAAAAATCATTCTGCTTTTCCTTCATACATTGTGCAGTCGTGAGAGAAAAACACAGTTTAATCGTGTTCTGCTCCGGCTACAGCTGTCAGCACAGCAGTGAGGTCCTGTAGATAATTGATTTCTGTTGTAAAAGAAGAACCTTGGCCTTCTCTGAAAGATAAACTCCCTTGTTCCCTGGTCTGCTTGTGTCATCCCATAACTGGAGTTCCTTCGGGTTTCCCTCCAGGCAGGGGAGTGCGTCTGTACTACATCGGCGGGGAGGTTTTTGCCGAGTGCCTGAGCGACAGCGCCATCTTCGTCCAGAGCCCCAACTGCAACCAGAGATACGGCTGGCATCCTGCCACTGTCTGCAAAATCCCCCCAGGTTGGTACCTTCCCAAAGGTCTGCTGTGGAAATACCCCGTGGAGGCATTCACTGGAGGGGCATTTGCTTCCCTTTTTTGTAATTCCTTCATAGATTCAGGCTGCTCTGTGGCGAGCGCAAGTGTGTTCACTGACTGTGTCTTTTTCACTCTTTATAGGATGCAATCTAAAAATCTTTAATAACCAAGAGTTTGCTGCTCTTCTGGCTCAATCTGTGAATCAGGGCTTTGAAGCAGTTTATCAGCTTACTAGAATGTGTACCATAAGAATGAGCTTTGTTAAAGGATGGGGGGCCGAATACAGGTAAGAAAAGAAAACTCTTTGCTCTTGAATTCAGAGTTAATAGTTTTTGTTCTTTCACTGCTATACCAGTTCTGTCTGGCTTGAAAGCCATACATTCACACTTCTCGCTGCTATTGTGGATGTGCTGAGTGCAAATTGAACCCATATTTTCCTTTTTTCCCCCCTTCAGCTATGGAACTGCTAAGTTACAAAGTCCATAAAACCAATTTTAATGTTGCATTGAAGCCAACTGTTGAGCAGGAAATGTCTTGAAAGTTCCGTTCCCTTGCTCAGTCCTGCTGGCTTGCATGTTGTGGTCAAATCAGCAACATCATCTTCAAGTTTCACAGTTTGTGCTGTGAGATTATTTGCTGTTTGTTGGACTTGCAGTCGTTCTGGTCTCTGTCCTCTTCTGCATGTAGCATGAGTTCCTTCAGGCTGTGGTGCAGGATAGGGTTGGTGGTACCCAACAGAGAGACTTACAGTGCTCCTTCCAGGATGAAATAGCTGGAGAGGATGCATCTAAGGGATGGCAAGTATTTTGGAACTTGCAGTGGAAAAAGCTTTGCAGGAGTAAAATGACTGTGTTTATGTAGTAAAACTTCTAAAAACGGTTCTTTGAGTGGAAAACTCAAAAATAGCATTCTCTCTGCTTTTAAATAAATTCCAATTGTGTTCTCTATTAGCACAAATGAAAAGCTGTAGTTGAGGACAGTGCCTGTTTTTAATGTAGTATGGAAATTGAACAAGAAAAGGAATTGACTTCTAACTGAGCAGTTTTTGAAATTTCATTATTTTGGAGGGCTAGAACTTTGGTTTTAAACAAATCTCTTAGACCTCTCTAGAAATTCTCCATTGAAAGAATGAAGTCTGACATGTCAATACCCTAATGCAATACATAATGATTTTTTTTTAAGCCATATAATTTCTGAAGTTGAATAATGGTGTGTAGGCTCCACTTGGGTTGATTCCTTTATCTGCTCTTTAAATACATATATGTAAATAGCAGTGTCAGTATGTGGGGGAGGTTTCTCAGCTAAATTAAGCCAATTTTGTAATAGTCTAATGAGATGAAATGAGAAATTTGAGTAATGGAATAAATTGGTACCTCTTTGTTAGGAAGAGGTATGCAAGAAAAAATCTGGCTCAGGTTTAAAGAGCTATTGGATTTGGCTCTGAAGGAGTACGTATACACTTAGGCATAATTAAATACAACATTCAAATCTGAGCAGAAGAAAGGCTTAATCAGTCATATTATATAGAGGCATCTTGAAATGAACAGAGTGTAAGTGCTGGTTTAAAACTGGGGAGGCTTTTGTTAAAGTGACTTCTGAGTGGGGAGGATGGTGGTGGTTGGTCTATAAACTGTTTGTAGACCATGGGATTGAAAAAGCTGCCAGAATTGCACAAAAACTGGTTACTGATTCATGCTGAATTCATTTATTTGCACCTCTCTTAAGGGTGGTGTTAATAAATAACTGATACACAAAGCTTGTAAATATGCTGCAGTTGGGATTAGAGCAAGAGGAGGTAGCTCCAACAGCACAACCTTGAATTTAAATTGATGTAGTCTGACTTGTCAGAATGGACCAGGAAACACTGTAAACCCCATCACTCTTGTTAAAACATCTATGCTTCATTATTATGTGAAAAAAAAAAAATTCTCATAGAACAGGCTTAGGCAAAGGCAAAACATTACTTGTATTTTAGGCATATGTTCATAAGTGTGCAGGTATGGCAAGGTGATATGTTTTATAGGCTTGGCAGACAGAATACCTAACAAGGCTTTTTGCTTTGTTACATGCTGGTCAAAATTTGGGATGGTAGAAGTTCAGATCATCAGTCAAATGTTCATGTTAGCAAAGGAACTATCCAGGTCCAGGATCATCTTCTAAAGAAACTTCAGCAGAGGTAATTAGTGATCTTTGAACTGGAAATCTGTAGGTTGAAGAAGCCGAGTTTTTAGCTTTAAGATGTTTGCTCAGTGACACTATTTTATCATTTTTTACTAGCCTGGTGCAAAGTGAGGATTGTTGAACAGAGCTAGTAGTAAAATTTTGAAGAAGTGTGTTGTGAAACACATTGTAGGGGAGTTGACCGTGGTGGAATAATGAACTTCCTTCTTTGGGAGAGGATTCAAGAGTAAATGGAAGTATATTTCCTGTGGTTTAGCTGTGTTTTTCTGTTGTATCACTTTGTTCTGGCATAGGCGTTCAGGGCTAAGGTAACTGTTTTGTAGAGTGCTGAAAGAGCACAGACCCCAGCTGCTGTCTTCTCCTAGAAAACGTGAAACTTTTGAAATCAATCTTCACCATCTTAATCTTTCTGCCTCTTCAGTTCCTCTGTTTATTTAAACAGATTTCCTTAAAGCAAAGGGCTGCAGTGCCAACAGTAAAAATGAAGGAGTTTGATTGGTGTCTGACTAATCTGCTGCCTTTGAATCTTGGGATAGCTGGAATTACTAGGAAAAACTGGCTTAGCAACCATAGTCTTGCCAATCGAGTTAGGGAAAACTCCCATGCCTGGAGTGGGTACAGTGAAATAGGATTTCTGAGGCAGAGTTTGTTTTGTCCAATACTGATTTCTTTACTTTGGAGATGAGAAAGGTGTTTGAATAACAGGTCTCTGAAACAAAGGTACATGGGAGAGAGAATGAAGCTTTTATGGTTGTCAGTCCTTGAGCTTTACTGAAATTTGCTATATGGTATTTAAATAAGGGCTTCTATTGTGGAAAATTATAGGTAAGTTAGTACAGAAGACCAGAGAAACACGATTTCTACTTCAGTTGTTTGTGTGGGGATGTTACAGTACAAAACAGTTGTAGAAGTGTAAGATTACGGGAAATCAGAGATAAAGTTTGGTGTTCCTTTGAGATACCATCAGTATAACCACACACAGTATTTTGATAGTTTTCTGACAACATCCACCAATTTCCTTGTACATTTATCTTGTCATTTGCTCCAAAAAGCCAGAGCTCATCATCACCACAGCATTGTGCTGTTTGGCCACGCTGCCAGTGCAGAGCCAAGGGTTTCTATTCTGTGTTTCTCAGTAGTTGTCTACAAAATTCAAATCCAGTTATGCATGCAGACTCTTGGAAGGTTGAGATACAGCTGCACACAGTTGTTTGTGGTGTGAACACTGCATCAGTCAGACAACCTTCACTTCTGAATTTTATTTTAGAAGTAAGGCTCTTGGTATGGCACTTGAAGGAAATTCTTGTGTTATTATTCTCCAGGGTGAAATATTCCTGATGTATTATGGACAAGCGTGTAATTATTGATGTGTCTTATATATGTGAAGTGCTTTGGAGTTCTGGGGCTTTTTTTTTTTTTGCCTGGAAAAAGTTTGGTAACAGTTATGGTAATGGTTGCAGATTTTTATATCGCTGCGTACTAGATATGGATGGAAACATATTTAATCATGTGATGCAGAATTTTGTGGCAACAGAAGCTGCTTTCTGGCTGTAGTGGGTTGACCCTGGCTGGATTCCAGGCAGCCACCAAAGCAGCTCTCTCAACTCCTGTCCACAGCTGGACGGGGGAGAGAAAACAGAGCAAAAAGGTCATGTGTTGAGATAAAGACTGTGAGAGATCCTCACCAAATGCCATCGTGGGAAAAACAGGCTTGAATCAGAGTTATTGAATGAATTTTCTGCTAACACAACCAGAGCAAGATAATGAGAAGTAAAAAACATCTTCCCCCCTTGCCAGCTCTACCTTCTCCCACAGCTGCAAAGGGATGTAGGAGTGCACGTCATGGTCAGTTCTTCACATGTTGTTCCTGCCACTGCTTAGGAGGAGGAGTTGGAATCCTTCCCCTTTTCCAGTGTGGGGTCCTTCTCACAGGAGACAGTTTTACATGAACTTCTCCAGTGTGAGTCCATCCCATGGGCAGCAATTCCCTCTAAGCTTCTACACTGTGTGTCACTCTTCCATGGGGTGCAGTCCGTCAAGGACAGGCTGCTCCAGCGTGGGCTCCCCTCTCCACAGGCTTCCCATGGGATCACAGCCTCTCTCAGGCATCCCCCTGCTCTGGTGTGGGCTCCTCCAGGGGCTGCAGATGCATCTCTGATCCCTGGAGCCCTCCACGGGCTGCAGGACACAGGGCTGCCCCACGGGCTGCAGGGGAATCTCAGCTTGGCACCTGAAGCAGCTCCTGCTGCTCCTTCTCCACCGCCCTTGATGTCTGCAGAGTTGTTCCTCTCACATGTTCTCCCTCTGCTCTTCTGTGGCAATTAAAACTGGGCAACAACCTCATTATTTTTTTTTTTTCTTAAATCTGTTATCCCAGAGGCATCACCATTCCTAACTGTCCCAGCCTTGACCAGCAGCACGTCCATCTTTGGAGCTGCCAAAGGATACCTCTGCCAGACATGGAGGAAGCTTCTGGCAGCTTCTGGCAGAAGCCTCCCCTGCTACCAAAACCTGGTGGCACCAAGCCAGTGCAGTGACTTTTCCCTGTTTTTGTTTTCCAGGCGGCAGACGGTAACAAGCACTCCTTGCTGGATTGAGCTTCACCTGAACGGGCCTCTACAGTGGCTGGACAAAGTATTGACTCAGATGGGCTCCCCTTCAGTCCGCTGCTCCAGCATGTCCTAAAACTCTCCTCTCTCACCCAGTGGGCTAAAAAACCCAGTCCAGTCAACAGACTTCATATAACAGCTCGTCTGTCGTAGTATTTGTGTGTGGTCCCCATGAACTGTTTACTATCTAAAAAGGTTTTTTTTTTAAAAAGGAAGGAAAAAAAAAAAAAAGAAAAAAAGAGAAAAAGAAAAACAAAAGAAAAAAATGAAAAAAACAGCACTTGAGGTCTCATCAGTTAAAGCACCTTGTGGATTCTGTTTCCTATACTCTGATGCTAGATGAAAATTTAGTGTATAGAAAAGCCTTCTTCAGAAAGAAGGGACAGTTCTAAAGACTCTTTAATGGTGTTTTTTATTGGGTATATAATTGAGTGTCCTAATGGTTATCAATAACATGAATAGCTAAGTATATATAATGTACCATGATCTCAAATATCACAGTATCGTGCTGTTCTGCATTTTAGTTCCCATAAATAGTCATTTTGGTTTTTTGACTGGGGCAAGTATCTCATGAAAGTCCAAGACTTTGCTCCCTTATTCTTTTATATTTCTTTTTATATAAGCAGGTTTGCAAGTTGTCCTAAACATGAAAAGACTTTCCTTTATAGAAAAGATGAATTTTTTGCTGCGTTCTTAAAGAGAAAGTCCCTCCATTGGAAGGGAAAGAAATGTCTTGAGATTCATCTGTGAAGTCTTAAGACAGTTTATATACTTAATGGGGCCTAAAATGAATTCATAATATAAATTCCAAGTGTCCATCACACTAGCAGTCTACTTTTTGCTACCCGTATGAGTTGTTGCATCTGTTGCCAGCACCATTGCTGGCAGTGCTGTTATTTGGGACTTTTTTTGTACCTTGGATCAATGAAATGAGTGGTTTTTCTCATGGACTGAGAATTTACCATGGCTTTGGATATTGGATTAAGTGCACAAGGTTATTGGCTTACCCCTTACATCTGTATTTTTTTTTTCATTGAATAAGTCTTACCCTTTATAATCTGTATTTTTTTTCATTTTTTCATATGTCACTAAAAATAATAGGGTTTAGTTTTTTGGAGCTGTACACCTTGAAAAAATCATTTCCCGGGGGTAAGCTAGACTTTCTTTTTGTTTAGGTTTTAAATAGATGCAGCTTCTTAACATATTTCAGTAACAGAATTTAAATTTCTTATCTGAGTTGCTTTTATAGTTTACTTACACACCAGATCATATGCATTCATTATGTCATAATGGGCCTTGTTATTAAAAGTAGTTGCTTCTGCAAAACCTCTAGAATAGTGGTTGCTGAGGTATGACCAGCAAAGGAGGACTTTCAAGTTCTTCATGACAGTGCATGTTATTGTGAACCCTTGGACACTACAGCTGCACCATATTAAAAATATTCTGAAATATATTCTACAAATAAGTCTGGGTTGGGGCTGGGTTGGGAAACTGTATAGAAGGGTTATTCTGACTTGAAAAATACACATCTTACTAACAATCTTGTGATCTAGCTGTCTGTCATTCTTTTGTTATTGTGGCAGTAGCAGGATTGCCTTTGTCTGTTTTTTTCCATTGTTTCATCAATTACACTAGTTCTGTACTTTGTAAGTACAGCTAGTGATAACTTAGCTTTGAGAACAAAAATGTGGCCAGTGTTACAGCTTTTAATCACTTGACTGAATTGATGATAGTGATATGGATATTTTTATGCCATAATGACTAGGGCATAGAAGCAATACCAAAAATCAAGCCTTGAGAAAAATGGGCCAGACACCTTTCAAAAATTGGCAAAGCAGTTACCAGTTTGTGCTAGTTTTACCAGTAGACTAATGTATTGGTAGAACTTGTGAACCTAAGAGATAAGCTTCATGCGTGTTGCATTTGCCTAATATGTGAATACACTAATAAAAGTTTTAATTCTCACGATGGCTGTTTGGGTTTTTTTTAATTAATTGCTGTCTGTTTTTTTTTTTTTTTTTGAAGGTTAGGAGTTACACTAATCCACCCAGTTAAAGTGTCCTGCATGTGGTGGGTGGAAGGGTAGAGTTTAGATCTTAATATCACTTTCCATGCAGCTGTTGTGGAGGTTCTGTCTGTGTGTGTTTGGTGTTACAGACTCCTACTCCCGATGGAGTTTATTAAAGCAGTTGTTTTTCCCTGCCACAATCAAATTGCATCCTACTATCTCAGGTGTTTACTTTCACCTGTGAAACAGATAAGAGCAACTTGTCTGGGTCAGACTCACATTTTTGAGCAGGTTGCAGCCTGACTTAGTTGGGAGGCCTAATTCTGTGATCTCCTTGCTGTGGGTTTCTGATTGTGCCTTTCACCTGTTGGCAGTGTTAGTTGCTGTGCCCTGAACACTGTAGTAACCTTGACTCTGCCTCTTCTTGGGGTGGAGAGTGCCCAGGACCCTGCAGAAATGCCTGTGGTGCTGCCTGGGTGCAGGACCCCTCTGGTCTGTTTTGAAATCACTGTTTCCTGACTTCTGCTAGTACCACCAAAATGTTCTCCTGCCACTGCTGTTCCATCCACAGCTTAGAGGCACAAGGGAACTTATCTGTAATGTTTGCTTGTCTGTGTTTCATTTTAAATGCCTTTGGCAGTTCTTGACTAACTTTAACCTACCCCTCTTTCTTAATCCAGTGCCTTTCTGACTTACCCCACTGCTCTTCTGCTCTTCTTCAAAATCATGCAGATGACCCCAGCATCTTAATGCACAATGCCTCTGGTAAATAAGGAATGTGACTTCCTCCCTCTCCTCTTCTGCCAGTCAGAGTACTGATGTCCGAAATACAAATTTTAAAAAGTGAATTATTTTTTTCAATGAAGCTATTTTGCAAAATAAAACACCTAGCAAACAGGGAGTACTCAAATGGAGATGCTTCCAGTAAAGTATGGGAGGCCAGCTGCTTACCTGTATCATAGACCTGGAAAACTTCTGTACAAACTTTGTGTAGCGTTGATTTTTAATTCCATTAGCTGAGGTTCTGATCTCTCTTGTCACTAGCCCTGCCTGAGCTTCATTTTCATAGTATTTCTGAAGCCAAGTAATCAAACACCAGGTGGTTGATGTAAACATACAAGCCTAAAAATGATTTTTGAGTTGCCTTTTGGCAGCTTGGAGTCAACAGAGTTGACTTTTCAGAGCCCTTCCTCCAAAGAAAAACCTGGTTTCATTTATAAGTTGTCTCAGGTCTGAGGGTTTGAGAACCATGTCGAATGCCTGGACTTCTGCAGCTTTAAACTGTGAGAATTGGTAGTAGAGTGTCATCATCTCTGCATGTTTCCTTCTTTTTTTGCACATGGCTCCTTTCTAATTGGCGAGATCCCTGCAATAGGCATTCTCTACTCGTATTTCAGCATTTTGTGTGGAGTCCTTTGATTTCAGGTGGTGTTATACAAATCTGGAACACTGTGAGACCTCTTGTTTTTATTCAGGATGTTGTGTTTAACCAGATCTTAGCCTCCTTGAGACCAGTTGTAGGCAAGGAGAGTAAATAATTTAACTTTGAACTCCATATAAAATTGACAGAGAGAGGTAAAATCTGAATTTGGCTGTGTGGTAGCATAGACTTGTTGGCTGAGGAGCCTGTTTTAAGTGCATAAGGTAAATATAAATATCTGCCTTAAGAGGTTCTCCAATGCTATCAAAGTTGTCAGCTAAGATATTTAAGAATTGTAGGTTTCAACTAGTTAGCACACAGCTAGAAATCACAACTACTATACTTCATCAAGCTCTTTGTTTTCATGTGTCCAACTTTTTTCATGTCGAAGTGGGAGGGTGTGAAGTTTGGGGGTTTGATAATCATCTACAGCTCTGAATAGCTGGCACAATGAACTGTGTTTGTTTTAGCCTTGAAACTTGTCACACTTCATTGTGGTTACAGGTTTTTTTTTTTTTTTTTTTTTTTTTTAGCATTGCAAGCTGAAATTTTACTGCAGCTGGGTTTTGAGTTAAAACATTGTGAAATACAGGATTTTGCTATACTCGGCCCACACAGTGTTTTACTTGACTATGAAGCACTGTTCTTTTTACCAAAACAAGTTTGGCTAACCTAATTTTGGAGATGCTGGAGCTTCAGTGCTAGCTCTGAAGCATCAGTGAGGTACTGTCTTTGTTAAAAAAAAAAAATAAAAATAGCAAATAACATGCCAGCTGCATTAGCAATCGCTTCTGGAAGGAAGAGAGGAAGTTCCACCAGAGTCAAATCCTGTGATCCCCCTGTCATGCCAGCAATAGAAACAGATTCTGCCCCCACATGTCTTGATAGGATTTGTGTGCACGGTGCACCAGTGTCCACCAAGGCCTCATATTTTTGTGGTTTTAATGTGCCAGGTCAACAAATCCAGACAGTCCAAAAATCACAGTTTTCCCTAACCTCTACCTGGCTAGAGGCAGGGCCCCTCTAAGCCTGGTTATCCTTCTTTTCTTGGGCACATGTCTTGGAGATTCCTTCAAGGACATCAGACCATGTCATCGTCATCGTCATACCTGGCAGTTCTGCTACGGGCAACTGGAGCTGCTTCCCTTTTGGTAGAACTTCCTCTCTTCCTGCTGTGGCTCAGCTTGTGGGATGTACCTTCTCTCCCTATCTGGGAGACATCTGTGTTTGGTGCCAGAACCTCTGATCTGTATTGCTGAGATGTGGAGAAAACCCTCTTTAATCTCCTCTCTGAGTTTTCTTGTGATTCTCCTCCATCTTACCTTCTAATTGCTGCACGTGTTGTTCCATGCACGGGATATGCTCAGAGCTTCTTTGCCATATCCAGCATGGTCTCCTCTGGGTCATCCCACTGCATTATTGATAAAGCAGAAGAGTTTTCTTGTGCCCCAAATCATACAAGTCTTCACCACATTATTGGTTACCAAGTCTGGATTCCAGAGGACCTGTTGGGTCAATCTCTGCCACTGCCATTTCTCTCAAGCATTGAATCCTTTGTTCTGTGGTCTTCCACTGGGTTTGCTGCATATAGGGATCATCTACACACAGATATCTTTGTGCCACATTTCCCAGGATCCGTTCCCAGAGACTGTGAGGGTCAGCCCCCCTCATCATTCCTTGGTGGATAACCAGATCATGTGACAGGGATCCCAAATGCCTCATTTCAGTGCCATCCAGCATTGTAGCTTCACCTGCAGCATCCCAACGATGGACTAACCAACTAATTATCCCACTGACCAACTAACCAGGTCATCGAGTGTAATCCTTTCTTAGCCCACCAAGGTTCTTGGGGGAAAAGGACTCAATGGTGACTTCTGATCTTGTGCCAGTTGCTGGCCATGAGGGCCCTTCCCCCACACCACCACCACCACCATCATCATCATCATCATCATCATCATCATCCACTGGCTGATTGGTTTTGGTTTTGTGTTTCATGCCTCTCATGGTAGGAGCAACAACCATTGGTTTAGGCTCACTCTCTGGTTTAGCTGCTTGGCTGAGGCTCACTGTCTGGTTTAACTGCAGCCTGAGTGACTGGGGTAGCTGCTGATTTATCCCCCTGCCCCCCTGCCTCCGTCTGCTGCCCTACAGTATCTAGCAGTGTGCAAGAATTATATGCCAGGGCCCAGATTATGGCAATGAGGTTTTTCTCATTGCAATCATCATGGCACTTCTCTTCCAGGTATTTTCCCACCTCAGCTGGGTTCTACATTTGTTCATGGGGAAATTCCCAGTCTTATTGGATCAGAAGATTTCCATCAGGGTTCGGCCCATTCTCTCCCATTCCCCACACCACTCAGGATTTTCCACAGCTGGGTCCATGTCTGGGTCAGGGGTCTCCTCAGCCCCTCTGGACATCTCAGCCCTCATTCTAGAGAAGCTGCAGACCATATAGAGTAAGCCTACCAAATAAAATACCAGGAAGGTGGTAACCCTGGCATCCAGGGAAAACTGAGCATTCTGAAAAGGTGACATAACATTTAAAGGAGAGGAAGGAAAGGAAAAGCTGGGAAGCCTCACCCCCTGCTCTAACAAACTGGGTGCAATTAAAAATAAACCCCCAAAACATTCTACTGGAACTAGAACACAAAGAAGGGTGGAGAAACAACGAACCATACATATTTCAAACAAACCCCAGTACCTTTGTTAACTCCCTATAAATCATTGTGACCACACCCAGCAAAATAGCAACCCAAATCCATGCCCCTCTACTATAAAAGCTACGTGCCAGGAACAATACTGGAGCTATCTGTGGATAGAAAAACAAACTTAGGGATCAGAAAGGTATTAACACCTCAAACAAGCCTAGGGACCAGAGAAACATCAAGGCCTCCACCCAGAGAGACATTATAAACTCAAGCAACCTGGTGGGTACTGAGTGCTTAATCCCAATACAAAGTAAGTGAAACCAAAATGCAATCAGTACAGGTTTTTTCCACTTTTTGAGCCCTGAGTTGGGTGCCAAAATGTTTGTCCTGGTTTGGGACAGATTTGGAAAGAAACTTCCCAAAGGGGTCTGCTCTGGAAAACAAATTCCAGCAGCCCCTCCCCCAACTGGTTTGGGAGAAAAATCTCCTTGGAGAAAAGTGGAAAAAACCTGTTTATTTCGCAAGCACAGTACTCATAAACATTAAAAAAAAAAAAAAGAATAATGTTAAACAATGAAACCTCTTGTTGCTCTGAAGAGATGGCAAATTCAGAGAGTCCTTCTGTGGCTCAGTCTCTCTGGGGCTCAGCCTGGCATCCAGGCCTGGTGTGCAGCCTGGGAGGAAGGGCCTGGTGATTGTCCTGGTGTCCCAGAGCAGAGGAAAACTGAACAGTCCTGGGAAAACTTTTCTTGCCTTGGCTAACGAGGAAAACCAGTGAAAAATGCAAAGAAAAACTCCTGGTCATTCTCTTATTCTGCTGCAAGCTCAGAGGTGATGCCTTGGAAGGCTGACCTGGAACAGAGACTGGACAGAGCTAGAGAATAAAGTAGGGATTTATTGAAAGGCCTTTAGGATACACCTTGGGCAGGACAGGAGCCTGACCAGGGCTACACCCAAGGTGGACCCAAAATGGTCACAAAATGGACAAACGGTCACAAGGTCTCACACTTTTGTAAATTTTGGTCCATTTGCATATTGGGGTTTAATTGTCCAATTACAGCCTCAGGTTGTGAAGTCCCATACCTCTTTTCTCTCTTCCGTCCACCATTGTTTATACTTTTGGGCCTGAAAACTTGTAACAGTTGTCCTTGGTCTTCAGTGGCAAAAGGATTTCTTTTTGTCTCCCTACCCTGTGAAGAGAGCTGACTAACCCTTAATATGAGCCTCAGAACTGCACCCCTAGGCAGCACAGAATCTGTAAAAGATGAAAGCTGAAACTCAAGGCATCAGAGGGAGCTGAACTCTTACCTCTGTGCTTTGAATACAAGTCACAAAAAAAATCCACTGCTCCCCCAGCCCCCCTCTCTCTCTGGCTTAAATCTGCAGGACCATTTCTGGGCACACAGCAGGTCAGACAATGGGGGATACACTGCATCATGAAGTCACCCCAGGACACCTGGTCAGGACTTAATTTGCAACTGGTCTGAAGTTTTATCTCTATTAAGAAAGTACTAATGAGATGTGTTTTTCCTGACCACTTAAGCTTGGCTAGTGAATTACCATCATAAACCATATTAAAGAAGGCTTTTTAAAAAATTTCAGTCATGTTGGTCCTCTTTTCCATCTCTCTTGGGTAAAAAGTTCTCTGAGTAAGGCTGGCATCTCTTCTCTTGGGAAAGCACAGTGTGTGGAGCAAGGTTCTTGTCCTGGATTGTCGCAGCTACAAGAACTAGAACCAAGGATTCAAAGCTGAGAGCAGTCTTTGATGTTGTGTTAGCTGTTGTTTCATTAGCTGTAATCAGGATCAAATCTAGTTAGCTGGCAGAAGAAAAATGAATGACAGTGGATATGTAGAGATGTCAGACCTCAGTGCTCTTGATCTTTCTCCCCTGGGTAGAAGATCTAGGATGGATTTGATAAAGCCCAGTTGCTTGTCCTGTTTCTCTTGGAATGGGACCCAAAGTGTCTGTGGGCACAGACATTCTGGCCCTACTGTTTCCCCAGCAGGGGAAGGTGAAACAAAGCAACCTTCTGACACTCTTGGTTTTTCTGTTAGCAGCAGCATTTTTGCTCTATTTGCTTTCCTAAAACTATAGTAAGGTATCATAAAGAATTTATGCCTCATGAATTAATTGAGCTTATGAGCAGTGTGTACCTGAGGCTGCAAATTCAGTTTGATTTTAAAACTTACTCTGTTTTAAAGTCTAGTTTTCTTGCCTTTTCATTTAGAAGTAAAATCCCAAGAACAGCTGTTGTGCACTTAGTGTAGAGGGTTATTAAAGGTAGGTTGCCAGCACTTGCAGTTTATCTTTGGGTAAAGAGTTGGATGCTCTCCATGGGTTCATATTTAATCTTGGAGAGGAGTTGTTTAGAAGATGGTCAGCTTTGATCAAGGAGTAACTACACAGGGAGACCAGAGCTTCAAGCATGCACCCAAATTTCTGAGGAAACTGGAGCAGAGGCAGGTCAAAGAGTACAGCCAAGTCCTGGACCAGGGAATTGCAGACCCCCCAGTTACCTGCCACACACTCAGAGCTCTTCAGAGACGCCAAACAGTTGGGCAGATATACTGGAATTGTCTAGATGCACGAATTGCTTTGGAATTACACCAATGCATAATGAATTTAGAAACACTTCAGGAGACCTGTCTCTTCGGTTTGCCTCACACGTCCTTGAAGGGTGGATCTGCAGAATTCACAAAGTGAAGCTGAGAAAAATGTGTGTGTGTGTGTGAGAGCTGGTGAGATTCACGTGGGGGTTACTCAGCACGGATTCCCCAGGGCTTTCACACCTGTGTGTTGGTGTATTTATTTTTTTCCCCTGTGGGATCACTGAGGGAGTCTGTGGTTAAAAACAAAAAGAGCCTCAGGCAGCAGAGGGGAGCTCTTGGGAGAGGGGCAGTACTTGCTTGTAGGGAAGCTCTGGGAAGAATCACACTGATCTTGCTGTGGAGAGATTGAGCTGCAGGAAGAATTACCCTGCTGGGAAACACCATGTGAAGGGCAGTGTGCTGTCACAGGGGGTGTTGATTCAGGTACAGGCCCAAGTGAAATCTCTTAAGGGCCTCAGCCAAGGTGCTCACAGATAGAATTAGTTGTGCTGTGTGCCTGTGCTGTCCTTCCTCATGTGCTTGGTGGCAAAGCTGGCAAAGGCAGAGGCAGCCTGGGCTGGTCTCCCATGCAGGCATGAATGGATGAAGATCAACAAGGTCCACTTGAGGGCTGAATGGATAATCACTACCCAAGCTGCTGCCTAGTAGTGGGAAAAGCACTTTTGTCTTATGTTTTTGTAAGTGGTCTGATGAATAGCAAAGGGCATTAAGTTTGGTAGAGGAGGTCCTGGAAGAAAAAAAAAATTAGTGAGGAAAAAATGAAACTATCTTTGGGATGAAGAGCTGTCAGGCATCTGAGGAGCTCAGCAGCATGGCAGGGCTGTCAGGCACTGAGACAGGCTGTGGGTTGGGATGCACTGTGGTCACTCTGGAGAGTGTCTGCCTCCAGACTGGACATTCCTAACAGGATCCTGGTGTGCACAGGAGATGCATCTCCATTACGGAGGTGTGTGTTCATAACCCAGCATCTCTCTTGGTGTTTAGGCCTGGGAAATGATAACATTAATTTAGAGACAGTAATCTCCTTCTAGACCAGTACACTTATCTTCTCTTCTGCAGCTTCAGAAGTTTGAGGGTCCAATGAGAAGAAAAACCACAGCAATTAGCCACACTGCTGTTAGTGCTGTTAGATGGGAGGGAAAATGTCTTCATAATGTATGCAGACTTTGAGGTTTGTGCAGCGTATGAAATTAAAATGGGCAAAGAGCCAGGGCTGAGGAACACTAAGGTTTAGTAAAACAGGAAAGGTGGTGGGAGCTGAAAAAAAGAGTGAGAGGGTGGCTGATGCTCAGCTTCACGAGTGATACGTGGTCACAAAGGCACCCTGAGCAGCTACCTGAATGCTCGTGATATGCATCTGCCAGTTAAAGATCATAAACCTCATTTTTCTTTTGTTACAGCGCTGATGGAGTTGTTGGAGCACAGGAGCAGGTTTAATGGAAATGGGGCTGAGGAGCAAAATCCAGTTTTGCATCTCCTGTTGTCAAAGCTGAGGCTCAGCGTAGTCTCTTCTGGAGCAACTTGAATTAAAGAAGGAAGAACCAACAGCACTTGCCCTGTCTCCTGGTGATTTCCTCCCCACGAGGATGAGCAGTCTTACAAATAAATAGCAAAAATAGCCCACAACCTCTGTGGGAAGAAGTTTGCTGTAATATCTGCATGAATTTTTATTCTGAAGAAGACATTTTTTGCTTTTTCTTTAGTGCTTGGGCAGTTCTTGGGAGTGTTCAAGTGTTCCTTGGCAAGCAGTACATCTCATCCTGTAGCGTGAAGGTGTTTTGTGGTGGGGTTTTGGGAGGGATGGCTTTATTTTTGAAGCATTTAGAAGAGAGTCTGACTTACTGAAAGTCTGTAAGACTCTTTTGTCTCCTGATTTTGTTCTTAAAATACTTAAATCCAAAGTTAGTGGAGTTTTGCATGACAGCAGCCACACTTGTAAAATGTGGAGAAAACACTGTGCTCTTCTGAGGCCCTGAGGAGGAATATTAAAGAGGAGATTTTTCCAGAATACTTATTTGCCAATAGCAGGAAGTCCTATTAGAAAGGGGGAGGAAGGAAACAGCTTCAAAGTTTTCTGCTTTAAAACAGGGCGGGGGCAGTAGAAATGGAATTAGCCTGCAAGTAACAGTCTAAATATTTTAATTGTGCCTGGATTGCACTGGGTTGAAACTTGCCTGGCTGATGGACCAAAGCCTTGATGAAGTGAAGCTTGAAGAGACTAAATTTCAAGCATAGGACATTTTGTCATAAATATGCATTTTATTTTCAGCTTGCTGTGTCAACAGACACCCTTGCTCTGTGTTGTTCCTTTTGGCTGACAAAAGCAGTGTGGCAAAGGTGTTCCCTCTGCACTGAAGACACTTGGAAACAGGTCAGCCAGCGGCTGAATTATTGATTTTGTGTGCTGTAAAGAACTCACTTGGTGCCTCTGGGAAGGCATTTCTGATCTCTGTACCATCCTAAGGACACAGTCTCAAGGCCAGTACTCCCATTTCCCATGTGCATGTTCTCAAATACCCTCTTGGACCTCATTTCTGATCATCTCATTGAAATCAAGGAGGTCCAACAGAGGTTTGCTGCAGTAATGCCATAATTACATGATAATGACCATAATTTGTGTGTTCTCCCTGAGCTCCACCCACAGTCATGAGTTTACACAAGTGAGCCCTTGGGAATCAAAACCCTTGAGCTCATCTGAAAGGTGACTGTAAAATTTTGGGATCTGTTTGTAGCCACTGCTTCCCTCAGGCATTCTCTGGGGGCTGAGACACTTACATGAGCAGAAAGAATGATTTATCCTGACTTTGGGACTATGAGCAGAAATTTGGGAAATTGTATCTCTAGCATGGAATAAGCAAAGATTCCCCTGGTCTGCCCCCAGTCCCTGGGTCTGGTGCTGTCAAAAGATCTGGTCAGGTTTAGAAGAACTAATGTCCTGTTAATTAGCACTGCAGTAGGTGGCACTGCCCATTGCTATTAATGGGCCTGTTGTGTCTGACTGTGTGTCTAACAAAAAATTAAGGCAGATTAATTTCTGACTGTGGCCTAAGAGCTCCAGTGTCCTTGCAGGGGGTGCTGCTAGCCTAAATTTGCCATGACCCTGTCAAAATACAACTCCATGGGTGAGCCAGCTTTTGAAAAGCATTTATATTTCTTTGATATTAGGCCAAATCATTGAAAGTCATCTAATTAAGGAAAAAGTCGTCTAGTTAAGGAAGTGATTAAAAATAATGGAGGAGCAAGGGAGTAATTTGTGGACTTCTTCCCATGGCATGGGGTGTTTAAGTGGCAGATCCAGTTCAACCCAAAATTCATGTATAGAATGTTAATACTGGTGTGCCTACATCCATGGAGCTCTATCTGTAGGACATTTCCTCAGCTGTGATTGAGCCAACTCTAAACTGATGATTTCAAGATGTGCTTTTTGAGGTGTCCAGCAGGTGTTCCCACTCATTTTATATTCTCTACTGCCCTGTGCTCTGGCTGGCTTTGGTGAAACCTTGCCTTTCACTGAATAGTATGGGCTTTTTTTTATTTTGTGTTCTTGTCATCCATGTGGTCAAGAGAATGTCAACCCTGTGACAAGCCTCCTCCCTGCAGAAAAGAACTGATTAATTGTGCAGATTAAAAAGGAATTAAATACTCACACTGAACACGATCGAGGTAATGCCGTAATTTCAGAAGTTAAAAAAAAAGATCTCTTTTCTCAGCCTCACTCCCTTAAAAGGTGTTTGTACCCAGAAGAGGCATCAGATTCTCTCCACGCAGGCATCAAACCTCCACAGCCACGGGAGGGAAAGTGATCTGCTGAAAGTTTGGTGTGGAGGAGTGCCAGGGGAGGCAGACTGAGATGAGCAGTGTCTGCGCACAGATGGAAAGCAGATAAGAGCAATCAGTGGGTAGTTTTTTATGCCCTTGTTTTGCTGGAGTCCTCCTGGAGACAATTCTCACTCGTGTCAGCCCTACATTTAAGGTCAAACTCCTGGGGAGTTTCTCTGTTGCCTTTACCCAAGGATGCATCTGCAGCACCAGCATTTGAACCCACGTCTTCCTGCCTCCCTGCCTCAGGCTGATTTTTTTTCTGACAGGGTACCACTGTTGGCAGCCCGTAGCTCTGAGTCATGGAAACTTTAAAGTGACTTATGTGTGTCTGTGGGATTGTTTTGCTCTGTGTCCCCCTTCCTTTGGCTTGTGGGGCTGGTTTGGTTTAAGCCCAGTGAGACCCATCAGGGTCCCTCTCCTGTCCTCAGTTAAGGGGACAGTGGTGGAGATGTTGTGACCAGAGTGTAACTCGAGAGGGGGGCTGGCTTTCTGACCAGCTGAAATGGGAAAGTGTCTTCTTCAAAGAGGCAGAATAATGAGAAGCAGGTGTTGATGTTTATGAAACTGGTTGTGCAGCAGTTGACCGACTGTTTTCGTTCCGGGTAGTCTGGGAATTTGCAGATGTGACAGCACTGCAAGCTGGGAGGGTAAAGCTGCTTTGCACAAGGCCTGAGGACCTTCACTGACCTTTATTCCTTCTGCAAGAGAAGCTCTTTTGGCCTTGGGCATTAACCCAACTCGTGTTTCCCCAAGAGACCCAATAAACAACCTGTGCACTTCTCACCTCACAGAGAAGGTGGGTGAGGATGGACAGTGACTGTGCCACTACCAGCAGGGTTTTTTAAATACAACCTGGTGGTTGTAACAGTGGAGAAGTTTGAGGCAACAAAAGCAAATTCTCACCTGGACTTCTGTGTTGTGTTGAGAATAACTCGCTTCTTTGAAAATTGTTACTCTTTAAAATAAAATAATGGGGGTACCTTTGTTGATTAAATTTTTTTTAAGACAAAATTTTTCAGACAAAATGTTTTAAGACATTTAGAATATCAAGGGAGTCCTTATTGGAGAGTACTGGGTGATAGTTGTCAGTTTACACAAGAGAAACAAACAAATTTTGTTATATCTGGATTAAAAATAGGGGAGGAAAAAGCACCAAGCCCTTTTGACAAGAGTTGGAATATTATATGGGGAAGTGTTGATTATGTGGGACTGTTGAATAAAAGCAAAGCAGACAATTTGGTCCCTTGGCCATCACTCCAGACAAGCAGCCTCCCTGAGCTGATGTAACCCCATGTGTCTCCAGCTATTTCAAAATTAAATTTTTCTGACAAGCCTTCTGCTGAATATTTCTCTCTTTGAATCCCCCTTTCCCATATAACATGAAAATTATCTCTTTCCACATAGGGTGGGCATTCAGTTCTGAAATTCCTCCACCTGTGGTTGTTTACATCACAGTAACTTCCCAAAACTGCTGCATGAATTCAGGCTGCTTCTAAACCACTTGTGCCTACCTCCTAATAACAGGATTGTCTTGTCCTCCAAAAATTGTCTGTGCTGTGTTTTTCTCTAACTCTCCAACCTCATTTTCTTACACCTTGGGGAAGCAATCTCTTGATCTGTGTCATTGACAGGTGACATCTTCCCCTCTCAAGATGGTTTGTCCAAAACCACAGGTCTCACCAAGCCTAGGACAGCTAGAATTTGGGGAGAAAAAAAAGCCACAAACCCCCAATTTCAAGACATGTTACAGTGATTGCAGTTCAGTTGGTGCAGTCTCAGGAAGGTGCCAAAATTTGACTGGAATCACGTATTACTGTGAGAATGGAGTTTGTTAGGGCACCTTATGACTCTCTAGCAAGTCTCTCCTTGACTTCCCATTGGACATGCTCATCTAGGATGCTCATTTAGCATCCCCTCTGCTAAACTTGGTGCTGCAGTTGTCACCCCAGCCAGCCCTGTGGTCAGGTGGTGTCTGTGGCTCATGGGCAAGTGGCCTTTGTTCTTCACTTGAGGTTTCATCCGTGAGCTTTGCTCCAGGTGTTCCCAGCTTTGTGCTCTCCCTGCTGTCCTGCCAGGCTTTCCCACAACAACCTGGTCACAGTTTGTGCCGTGGCAGGGCCTGGTGGGTGGGTGGGAAGGAAAGCCTGGTTCTCCCTGGGTTAGTGTTGGCAAACACCATCTTTTCTGGTCAGAGTAGCTCATACAGGCAACTTCAGTAGCTTTGGCATGGTCCTGGTAGACACAGAAATGTCACATTTGTGCCCTAAAGCTCTGGGCTGTTTTAAAAGGCATTCATGCAAAGCTTTCTGGTCTGTCAACCACAGTTTGCTATATAAAAAACTATTACCTTTTCCTTTGTCAGGCAGTCTTGATTTCCCTGTGGGTTCAGGGTAAAGACAACAGGATTTCCTTGTCTCAGCAGCTCCTTTCCTGCTTGTCCTTGAGTGCTCTAGGAGATGAACTGAGTGGAGTTTTGCTTTTTTTCTCACCAGGTTGGGGATCTATTTTGAAATTATTTCAAAGGCATGTGATGTGGGGTTAGCCCAGTGTAAATAAACCCAGCCTGCTTATTTCCCATGTGATCAGCAAAGGTGGATGCCTCTGCTTTTGAGTCAATTCATGCCCAGGGTCTTTCTGAGGTGTTCTGGATTGCATGGCTGAACTTTCCTGGAATATCTCAGGAAGCAAAGGGACAGTGACAGGACCTGAGAGAATGGGTGGAGTTTTGTCAGGAGGGGGTTAGGATATCAGAAAAAGGCTCTTCCCCCAGAGGGTTCAGGCACTGCCCAGGCTCCCCAGGGAATGGGCACGGCCCCAGAGCTCCAGGAGAGCTTGGACAGCTCTGCCAGGGATGCCCAGGGTGGGATTTTTTGGGGTGTCTGGGCAGGGCCAGAAGCTGGACTTGGATTATCTTTTTGAGTCTCTTCCAGCTCTGTGATTCTGTGATTCCTGAGCTTTGCTATTGCTTTGTGCAGCTCTGAAGAATTCCCAATGATGGCCAGTGGAGCAGTTTGGAGCCAGGTTTCAGTGTCTGTCCCTGTGTGCAGGGAGGGTCAGAGCAGGGCCAGGCTCTTCTCCAGGGTCCAGGAATGGCACCAGGGGAATGGGCTGGAACTGATGCCCAGGGAGTTCCACCTGAACATGAGGAAGAACTTCTGTCCTGGGCAGTGACCAAGCACTGGAGAGGCTGCCCAGAGAGGGTGTGGAGTCTCCCTCACTGGGCATAATTCCAGAACCATCAGGATGCAATCCTGTGCCCTGTGCTCCGGCACAGCCCTGCTGGAAAAAGGAGCTGTGACCAGCACCCACTGTACTCCCTTCCAGACCCATTTTGGGATTCTGTGATTGATATTGCCCTCTTCATGTCACACTCTGCTAAAGACTGATGTCCCTGAAATCTCTGTGGGATAATCCCTGACCTCCTGAGCCAGAGATTTGCCCACTTGCTTCATCCTGAGTCTGAAATTCTGTACCTCACAGCTGGGATGTCCTGCAGGTCTCCTTGTGAGCTAACTCCTCTTCCCCTGCAGTACCAGAGCTCAGAGATAAGGGAAGGGGGTCTCCTAGAAGCATCTTTCTCCCCTTCCTCTTACACCTTCTGAGTATTTTGGGACACCTGGTTGAGCCAGCAGCTTGTGTTTCCCCTCTGGTTCTTTTAAGATCTCCTGTCCTGGCTGTGGCTTGGGCATCTGTGTCCTTCATTTGTTTTTTTGGGCTGTCATGAGGGGATGGAGGAAACCAGACTCCTCGTGGCTGACACAGCTCACCTCCCAGGGAAGGAGTGTTCCTTCAGAGTCTTTCCTCTTAGCCCATGTCTAATTCACCCAAGAGATTGATCCTGCTGTTTTCCACACCTTCTCCCAGCAGAGTTCCTTCACTGGAGGGCTGAGGGAGCTGGCAGTGCTGGGCTGTGTTTTGGTGTGGGGGCCTCACCCTCTGCCCTTGGGATTAGTGACATATGGGAACTGATGGGATTAGGTGGGGATGGGATCACGTGCTGGTCAAAAGCAGCTGCTTGGTGTCCCCACCTGGGTGTGTGGAGCCTGCTGGGGCTGGATTTCTGTGTCTGAAAGGAAAATTGGGGAGGTGTGAGGGACCTGCATCCACCCATGCA
Organism: Trochalopteron elliotii; assembly: GCA_024734555.1. Lineage (NCBI taxonomy): Eukaryota > Metazoa > Chordata > Aves > Passeriformes > Leiothrichidae > Trochalopteron > Trochalopteron elliotii. Next base: position 87,376 of record JANPWX010019252.1, read on the forward strand.
CTGAGCTGTGGGTGCTGGTCAAGGCTCTGCAGAGGACACCTCACCCTTTCCATGTCTCCAGAGCTGTGCTGGGGGTGGGGTGCAGGAGGACACAGGGCAAACCCCTGCTCAGCCCGTTAATAAATCTGTAAAAATATTGAAAATAACATGATTTTTACTACTTAATGATATATAAGGACGATTTTTTTTTTTTCCACACTGAGGGTGGTGAGGCCCTGGCACAGGTTGCCCAGAGCACTGACTCTGGATCCCTGTGGCTGCCCCTGGATCCCTGGAAGTGTCCAAGGCCAGGTTGGATGAGGCTTGGAGCAACCTGAAATAGGGGAAGGTCTCCCTGCCCATGGCAGGGGGTGGCACTGGATCACCTTTACAGTCCCTTCTAACCCAAACAATTCTGTGATTTTGTGAGATCATTCAGCTAAATGGGAGTGGAAGGGGGGGATAAAAAAGGAAATAGTGAAAATTCTTTTGAATTATGCAGTACCAATTGTCACTGCACACACTAGGAACTTAAGGAAATGATGCACACCAAAAAAACCTCTAGGAAAGGGATCTGGGTCATGTTTGGCTTTTCTATTCTGATTATAGCCAACTGTTCTTGCAATTTAAATCACATTTTATGGGGAGAAAAAAAATTGTGGTAGCCCCAAGCCATGAAAATTCAGATTTCATTTTATTTTTTAGGAAAAGAAAGCACACAGCAAAAGTTGAAATGAAAAAGCTAATGAAACCCATATCCTACTGAGCACTTGCACTGAAACTTTATAAACATGAAAGAAAATATTCTTAAGTAAGCTAATGCTCCTCGGATAAGGAGGACTCTCTGTGATCCACCCTGGTAGGGCTTGAACCATTCTGTATTTCAGGCAGTCGGAAAAATAATGAGATTTTTATGTCAAATAATATTTTTCATATATTTTACTTACAGCAATTAGTTCCAGACTGATTTCTGAGTCGCCGCATCTGTTTTATAATATGCATCATTTTTATGCTAGCTGTAAGGATCCAGATTCCAAAATTTTTAGGGTTTTGGGTTGTTTTGGGTTTGGTTTTTTTTTGCACAGATAAATGTTAATCTAACAGGCAGGCCTTCATTTCAAATGGAAGGGTAAATATGTGAAGATTTCCTAGGAAATTTAACACACTGCAAGCTAAAAAAAAAAAAAAAACAAACAAACAAACAAAAAAAACCCCCAAACCAACAGAAAGGGTGAAAACTCAAAATGCAGATGGGCATTATCAATGTAACGTTATGGATGGGGGAAACATCAAACAATGTATAAACGCTGGTTGGGAGAAATAATTTTTAAGATTCCTGTCAGCTGGTTATGAAGTTTTGTGCCTGAGCTCCCCGTGGCCTTGAGAAGCAGCAGAGACACGTACGTGTGGCAGAGTGCATCCAAACGGGGAGAGCAAATTAGAAGAACAGGTTTGATCATAAACCTCCTGGAAAATATGAGGATATTAAAGCCTGGCTGGATAATTAGCATAATTACATCATAGCAAATGCAAAGGAGATCATCTTAAGGGATATTGTGTTTGTGGGAGCTCGGCTTCGACTGGTAGTGCATGTTGAACGACAGACTAATAGACTGCTCCAGGGAAGAGAGCAGTAAAATCTTGTTATGAATTTGTTTATCAAGAATGCAGAGATAGGGAGGAGTGACGCTGGCAGTTAGTTGGCTGAATTATTGCTTTTTTAACCTTGCTTTCTGCTGATAGTCTTTTGTCAACACCTGGGCATCCCATTTACTTCAGGGTCAGAGGGAAAAGCAGGAGCTGGCAGAGGGCCTTGAGGCCAAGAGCACCCTGTGCACCTGCAGAGCAGGAGATAGTTTTTGTGGCTGTTTCTTTTTCTCTCTCTCCCGTGCTGCCTTTGCCATGCTCTGCTTCTGGCTCTGCTGGTGCTTCAAGAAGTGGATCTGGCTCCTGCACCAGTGTTGATTTGTTTTCATATAATCACAGAGACATTTGGGTTTGGGGGAACTAAAATTTCATCCAGCTCCACCCCCTGCCATGGGCAGGGACACCTTCCACTATCCCAGGTTGCTCCAGGTGCTGTCCAACCTGGCCTTGGACACTTCCAGGGATGGAGCTTCTCTGGGAAACCTGTGCCAGCTCCTCTTTTCACCAAGGTGGGAAGAGGAGTGCTTCACAACAATAGATGACCAGCATCTACTGGGAAAATTTAAAATACTTTCTTCAATATCCTGATTTGCTGCTTTGTGGGTTTCCTGAGTAACTTGAGAATGTCCCCCATGGGTTTTTGAGTTGGCAGAATTGTGCCTGTGCTGTTGCCAGTCCAGGCTCCCTCCTCCCATGGCATCTCAAACCCACTCACCAATTTAGGCCATGTTTAACAGAGGATCAATCTTGTCCAGTCTTTTAGAGCCACCTTAAGGAAGGTCATACCTCTTACCCTGCCACAGTGTGAGCTTGATGTTTCTCTTCTGTTTGGGCTGCCACTAGTGAACCAGAAACTTCTGGCCAGCCAGGAACCAGGGGTTCAGTTCCCCTGGCATGGGGAAGGTGATCAATAGGAAAACTCTCCCTGGTGGCTTCCCCAGCTGTGGAAGGAGTTGAAATGCAACGGGAGATCTGGGAATAAATCACCAGGGGTGGATGCTTGGAGGCATAATAATGCATTAGCCTGGGTTATGGGTGACACTTCACATCACACTGCAACTACAGCAAGCATCTTGGCAGTGTCCTGGGTCTCAGCAGGATCAGATTGGTTGGCTCCTCCATCAGACTCCCAAAGTTTTTCTGCACAAGCATGTTCTGTCTGAATTTCAGTGCTGGGATCATACTCTGGGCTTTTGGTGCTGCTGCTGTGACATGAAAAGTACTGATTTATACCTTTTAAATTAGCTACTGCTTTCTATAGGACTGCAAAGCAATTGCAAAAATCCTTTACAAGTGCTGAAGTTCCAAGCAGTCTTTGCAATTCCACTCCACTCTGGAACTCATCTGGAGTTTTGCATCCAGCTCTGGGGTCCTCAAAAATCTTTGGAGCAGCTGGACCAAGTCCAGAGGAGACCATGGAGGTGCTCCAAGGGTTGAGCATGTCTGCTATGGAGACAGGCTGTGAGAACTTGGGGTGCTCTCCTTGAGAAGGGTCTGGGGGCACCTTATTGCAGCCTTTCAGTACTTAGTGGGGTTTTGGAAGAATCACAGATTTTTTAGCAGGTCCTGATGTGACAGAACAAGGTGTGATGGCTTTAAACTGGAGGAGTGTCAGTTTAGAGAACATGTAAGGGAGAAGTTTTTTATGCTGAGAGTGGTGAGGCCCTGAGGGCACAGGGCGTCCAGAGAAGCTGGATGCTCCTGGATCCCAGGAAGAGTCCAAGGTGAGGTTGGATGAGGCTTGGAGCAACCTGGGATAGTGGAAGGTGTCCCTGCCCACAGCAGGGGGTGGAATGAGATGAGCCTTAAGGTCTTTTCCAACCCAACCTATTCTAGGATTCTATTTCATGATTCTAAGTTATGTGGCACGATGAGAAGAAGATGCATTTGTGATATTAGATAGGACTAGTTCTTGTCTGGAGCAGCTTCTTGCTGTTAGTGGGAAATTAAGATGTGCATTTCTTTTCTTTCTCTGCCAGCAGCTTGACTTCCAGTGCATTTAGCACCAGAAGATCTTCTGAACACTCTGGTTCTCTGCTCAACACGAATTCTACTCTGTGTTTTATTTGGCATCTGTACTGGAGACTGGCTGGTCCTGAAAAACAAAACAAAAAAAGTGCAGGAAAACTTCTGGTGCTGGTGTTATGCCATGGTGAGTGCTAGTGCTGAGCCCTGACACTGCCTAAAACCTTCCCTCCCCTGTGGAAGGTGGGTTTTACAAAGGAGATGCTGGGTAGAAGGGATCAATAAATAATGCTCTCAATAAATAATAATCAATGAATAATCTCTCCCAGGTGGGATGAGATCCAGACCACAGACTTGAGAGACCAGAACAGGACCTAACAAGGACCTAACTCTTGAGTCTTGGCAGCCTTCTGTGGTGTCCAGCTTGTTCCTGGGAGGAGGGAAAACATCAGGGATCTTTCCATGTCTCCAGACTCCCTTGGCTTTGCCCGTGTGACCAGAGGCCAGTCAATCAGCTGCCCGTGGGCATGGTGGTTAAACCCAGGGAAAAGGCACTGGGATCTCGCAGCTTTTAGCGGAATAAAATGAAATATCCACCTGATGGCGGCAGAGAACGGGGAATGAGGCAGCCCGGGCTGGCTGAGCGGTCACCAGCCCCGCTGGCTGCTCTGCTCTCTGAGAGTTCCCAAAACGTGGAGCGTGCTTTGGTGATGTGACCTTTCCATGGCCACAGCCGATGTCCCCTGTCCCTGGGAGAGCTCACTCTGTGCCCTTCTGGAGAGGGAAAGGCCATGTGGGGTTCAGGGGCCACTTTTGGAGGGCGCCAGGGGACGAGGAGCAGCAAGAAGTGCCTGGTGTGGTTGGAGGATGGTTTCTGCCCAGCAGCAGCATTCCCAAAATCTGTGTCCTGTGATGGCACAGCTGCAGGGTGCCCACGCTGGCCCACGTCAGTGGTGTTGGCTCTGGACACTGTCCTGGGTATGTTCCTGGTGGTGGCTGTCAGTGCCAGGGGGAGTGGGATGTGGATGGAGTACCAGGGAATTTGGGAACTACCCATGGGATGGAGTATCAGGGAATTTGGGAGCTTCCCATGAGGTGTTCAAGCAAAAAAAAAAAAAAAAACCCTCAAAGCAAAGCTGGGGAGCTGCTTTAGAAGGAGCAGAAGGACTGAAAAACAGGGGAAGGTTTGGTGCTGAAGCATGTCTTGGGGAAAGGGATGAGACCAGAGACCACAGCTTGGAACAGGCACCTTCCTGCAGAGCACAAATGGCTTTTTCTGGCCATGCCACCAGCATCTTTCCAGGGTTTGCTGGAACAGGCAAGGATGTGGGTATTCCAATGTGCCACAGAGTCATGGCAGCCATTGCACTGAATGTGACTTTTTTTTTCCTCTTAGCTGAAACTCTTGTTGAGGAATAATCCTGATACTGTGATTTTTAGCTTCTGTTCTGACAAACTGTTTGGGTCATGGGAGGGGGAATTTAAGAAAAGTTTTAGGGAATGTTTTAAAGGAACACTTATTAAGCAAAATAACTTCTTGTGTTTGAAATATTTTCCACTTTGAATCTGGTTCTGTTGGGAAAAAAAAATATTCTTTTAAGTGCTCTATTTGAAAAAAAGTACAAAATCTTCCCTCCCCAAAACCTTACAAGATGTCCCCATCACTGCAGTCAGCTCAGGTCACTAGTCAGGAGAGACAATCTTTTGCTGCCATAAAAATGTGGTGCTGCTTCATGCCAAAGCCCCTTCCAAAACCAGCCAGGGGGTGGAAGCTTGTTGTCATCCCAAAGGTAAATCCTATGCCTATCCCTAATGCCTAGGCTCTTGTTTTGATGTGTTTCAAGGGACAAAAAGGGGAAAAAAACAACCAAGTAGGAACAAACCCCAGTGTAATTGTTTGAAAACTATTGAATTTATTGGAAATTACTAGGAAAAATTTCTTCATGGAAAGGGCTGTCCAGCCCTGGCACAGCTGCCCAGGGCAGTGGTGGAGTCCCTATCTCTGCAGGGATTTAAAAGCCACATGGATGTGGCACTTGGGGACATGGGTCAGTGATGGCCTGGGCAGTGCTGGGAGAATGGTTGGACCTGATGATCCTGGAGAGCTTTTCCAGCTGGAATAATCCTGTGGTTCTGTGCTGGTAGAGTAACACAGATGTTGTATGAACTTGAAAAAACAGACATGGACGGTCACTGCTACTGCTGTCAGCTTTGGAGAGCTGGCTGGTCTTTTTGTGATTACTGTCCTTTTGATGAGAATAATTGGAAAATTGTATTTATATCCATGTGACCTTCCAGTGACCAAGTAATCAGGGCAAGAGCAGGTCATTGATTTGGTGTGGGTGCAGACCAGGTGGGAACACGCAGTGAGGAGCAGGAGGGCAGCCTTGCTCCAAGACCAGGGAAAGCTGAACAAGTGGATTTCAAAGATCATCTCATTCTGCATTCAGAGTGAACCTTTAGCTAATAATATTAAATGCTAACAAAAGAGGCTCTGGTCAGTTGTGGGTAATAAACTATTAATTGGAGCTTTGTCAGGAATGACTCTTGACCTTTGAGACAAGACAATAAGCAATTGGGGGTCCTTTGTTTCCATCCTCTTGACTCCAGCAGTGTCAAATGTTGGATACAGGTGAGTTATGTTGTTCTTCCCCTTTGGGAAAGGTGATGCCTGGTAATTTGAGGATATTCAGCAACTTAGAAACTAATTAGTTTAAAATTAAATTTTCCACTCTGCCAGGCCAAGCACAATAAGACGAGGCCTTAAGACACAAGAGAGCACTTTAGAAAAGAGTAAAGGGTGACTGGCCACATGGAAGATCCCAGCATGCCTTTCAGGCAGATCCAACCACCCTAATTATGTGGAACACAAAACTGTCCCCCAGCTCCTGCAGACCTGAGCTGCTGCCAGTGCCTGTGGCATCCCCGAGCCCTGAAAGCTGCCAGGCCTGGAGGAGGTCCCCCTGATGTCCCCAAATCTTCCCCATGCAGCACTTTGTCATGGGATGGTCTCTGCCCACCTAAACCTTCACTTTGTTTTCACTCTCCTCCCTCGTACTGTGCACAGCAAACTGGGAGGGTAAAATCAGCTCAGCTGCCCAACTGAAGACCATTTAAAATTTTTAAAAAATTAATTAAATTAATTGTGGGCAGAAATGATGGGCTTGCAAGGCACCACTGTGCCTGTTACATCCCACTGCTGATCCAGCTGAAATCTGCCTCTGAAAGGTGGAGACCCAAATCCAATTTCTTCCCTCACACTTGGAATTCCTTCATTGTGCCTCTTGCCCTCAAAGCCCCACTTTAGTCAAACCTAATGCTCCCCATTCCCAAGGTCCTGGTACAGGCCCAGATTTCTGGGAGGGTGTTTGTGGGCTCCTTCCCACCCCATGGTCATCCCAGGGCTGAGGACAGCTGCTCAACACAGGGGCCAGGGCCACATCTTCCCTTCTTGGCCAAACACGTGGTCACTGTGGTATGTGCTCAGTGTGCCCAGCTGGACACAGAGTTTCCTGTGCTGAGGAAGGTCAGCTTTTCTCATGGGATGTGCTTCATCCTTGTCTGGAATCTGTCCACTGCACCAAAACTCTGCAAGTATTATTAGGGTTGGGCTCTGGTAGAGTAAAGCTTGCCAGGTAGGAATCTACTGTTGGGTGTCATCAAGTTGCAGTTAACTGGGGTTGCTGTAAAAGGTGTTTTTTTAAAAACAAAACAAAGCCAAACCCAACAAAAACCAAACAAAAAGCCACAAGCAAAAAGAACCTCCCCCCACCCCCCCACCCAAAACTACCACCAAAAAAAAAAAACACCCCAAAAACAAACAAACAAAAACAATCAAACAAACAAAAAAAAACCCAAACAAAAAACCCACGCCAACCAACAGAAAATCAACTAAAGCAGGAAAATATTTCTGAATGTTCCCAAACTGCTTTTTGAAATACAAACAAACCCAAGGAAGGGTTATGTTAACAATGCTAAATTCCCCAAGCCCCCAGAAGCTTCCAGCCCCTACTCCAAGCCAGCTCTGCACCATCATCCTTTGCCTTGTGGTTAACACCGCTGAACGCTGGAGAAACTGTAATTGTTCATAAGCAAAGTAGCACTTCCCAAAGTACAGTATTTGTTTAATGGATCATTAAACTGATATAAATAAGGCTGAAGCATGCATGGAAGCAACGAGGATTTAAATGTAATTACACAGGGAAACTTGGAGTGTGACTGTCCCTTCTCAGAGGCTGTGGTGTGGAAGGGAGGGGATTAAACCAAGCTCAGGAGAGGTTTAACTCTCCAAAACACCCTTTGAAGTTTTTACATTTCTTTTCCTCTTAAAGAGAATAATTTTGGGGACGGGCTCTAACCTTTTTACCTTTTTCCTGGAATGATTTCCTCTCTAATGATTTCATCGAGATCAGCAAGATTAAATTAAAACAGAAAAAAAAAAAGATCATCGCTTCTGCAGCTGTGGGAGTTGTTGGCAGTGAAATGAATGAAAAAACCATGCCACTTCTGGAGAAGATTTTGGAGTTGTCCTAGTGTATCTGACATCCACAGATTCAACTTCCAGAGGGGGAACTCAACGACCATTTTAGCTGACCTGCCAGAGAATTTGCTGCAGCTTTGACTTGTTCAGGTATGTAGTTTGGTAACCCACTGCAGGGCTTCTTGTTCTGCAGATAATTTATCTTTTTTCTTCCTTTTTTTTTTTTTTTTTCTCCAAAGAAGATCTCAACGTTGCAGCTGGAGGAAAACAGCATGGCTGGGCTAAAGCCTCATCTGTACACTGGTCATCTCCAATCACTCTGACCTTTACTGCATGGGGAGATAATTTAATGCTCTGAAAATGCTAGTTATCAGCCCTAGTGCAGCCTCACTGGCTGATGCAGACATACAATCAATGGAAGTTTGTTATTCTGTTCATTATTACTTAAGCTAACGTAAACACATTTGCCAATAATCAAAAACATTGTACAGGAGAGCATCGTTGCACCAATAATTCCCATGCTCTGTATACAGCATGGAGGAGCACTTGGGGAGCACTAAAATCTAACTCTAATCTGAGCAGTGGAAAACACAGCATCTTCAGGGTCCTCATCTCCAGGACCATGAGTTTTAAAATAAACTGTTGGGAGCCCCTTGCAGAGGAAGGGCTTATTCAGTCCCAGGACCCTCATACAATGGTTTGGGTTGGAAGAGGCTTTAATAATCACCTTATTCCAGCCCTCCTGCCATTGTCAGGGAGGTCACTCACTAAATCAGGTTGTTTAGGGCCCCATCCAGCCAGTCCTTTCATGCCTGCTGGATACACCTTGAGGACATGAACTCTTCATGGACCTCTGCTTCAGGCACCCCATGCATTGGAGAGGAGTTAATATTCCTCTCTTTTTTTGCATCAAGAGGTGAGTTCTGGGCTCTCTGCTGCATCTTAGTATCTGAGAGCTCTGGATTTTATCCCTCCCGTGCTTCTGGAGGCTTGTGGGTCAGTGTGATGTGGGGAGAGGGTGAACCTCACTGATGGATGCTGCTCTCCAGCTCCTGCTGAAAGCCCTGCCACTCTATAAACAACATCCATGAAACCCTGACCTGCCTAATGTGTCCAGACCACTAAGCTCTGCTAATTTTTGGACATCCAGAGGGACCTACCAACCTCCCTTGTAAGGACCTCACTCCTCCTCACTCTAACCCCAGCTCTGAAGCTCAGGGCTGTTTTCTGGAGCCAGCAACATGCAGGGGATCCAACCAGAGCAGGCTGTGACACCCAAGGGTGCCCAGCGTGTGGGATTTCCCAGTGTTTCCCTGGGAAGTGTGAGGTGACAGCCTTCCCACCTCCCCGGACCTGGAGAGGGCAGCAGAGAAAAGCGGAGCGTCCTTGGCTGCGAGCGCCTGGATGGAGCAGGAGCAGCTGCGTTGCAGTATCCAAACACACTTCTCTGTGAGGAGGGTAATTTAGAGCAATTACACCGATTATTATTGCTTTTCTAATTAGTGCTTTTCCTACAGAATTAGCCGAGTGTTTATTAGGAGCCGCTTGTTGCCAATAGCTTAACTGCTTCAGTACCAGTTTTTATCAAACATTAGAGTGTCTTAATTTTATTATTATTTTTTTTTTTCCTCCCCCTCTGTGTGTAACTGGTTTTGTTATCTGGTTTCACATAAAAGCCCCAATTAAATATTCATTTTGCTTTGTTACATATGGCATTAAGTTTTCATGAGCTGTATGTTCTCCTTGAATTTTGGGGGGGGTGGTGGTGGGCAGGGAGGAGAGGGGCGAAGTCACCCTGGTTCTCTTAAAGCCAGGGATGCACACATGTGTTTTTTGCTTTAGTGATAGTGAGAGAACTGTGGAAAAAAAAAAAGGAAAAAAATAAAAACAAATCAGCAGAAAAAGCCTTTTCTCATGTGCAGTAGAGATCCAGCCTGAAACCCACCAGTTTAAAGGAAAAAAAAAATTGTGAGGCAGGTGGAGTTTTTGGTGTCTCTCTCTTTGCACTGCGGCGCAAGGTTGCAGCATCAAGGCTGATCCGGGGGAAAAAAGGGCTCCTTGGAGGCAGACAAGATGATTTTTCACTCTCAGCCCCTTTCCCCCCATCCTTTTAAGTGTCTTTGAGCAAGTTTTGTGGGTCTGCAGCGCACACGTTCTGTTCTCTGTTCAGTCAGGGTGTGAACTTGTATTCCTGGGAAGGGGTTGTGTCTTAGCAATGCAGAGGGAAATGGTTGGGATCAGTGGTGGCTTGATCAGGGGATTAACAAAATTAGCAACAATTAAATCCTTATCCTCCTCTCTGGTGAGGGGGTAAGGATTTAAAGAGCAGAATTCTGACTTGGTTTTTTTTTCGAGTTGTGAAATTTAAATCATAACAGCAAAGATAAAACTGCATTTGAAGCAAGTTCTTCTGATATATCCCATAAAAATCCAATTAAATACTTTCTCCAGAATAATACTTGTTCTTAAGGCACCTTAGAGGTTTTTTGTTTGGTTTCTCTTCTTTTTTTTTTTTTTTTAATTATGCATTCACTGTCAAGGGGAAAGTGTGGTTTTGTTTAATTTTTGACCAATTCTCTTTGGTCATTTCTTAGGCAGTGTCATGACTTGGTATGAAATTTAAGCACCCCCATCTTTATCCTTAGAATGCAGTAATTCTTCCCATCTGTACTTTCAATTGTAAAGGGAAACAAAAATGAGAAAACAAGGAAAAAGTATTATTCTCAGGTTTTTTTCCTCTTGCCTTGTTTTTACAGGAGGCAGGCAGGGGTGATGGGACTTGGAGAGCCAGGAAAAAACTGTCACCTTTTTTTCCTCCTATTACCCTCAAAATGGGACAAAATAATCCAGTTGTTTTCAAAATCTTGTCGTATGAATATTTTTATGACTTTTAATAGTAATACAGTGGGTTTTAACATGGGATACAGAGGAATTCACACGTCCTGCAGAAGGTGCTGGGATGAGCGTGTGGGCTTCAGATCTCAATAAAGGACTTGATACTATTATCCATAATAAAAAAAAGTTTTTAACTGGTGACATTTCTGCCAATTCTGGGTGTCACAGCCATGCCTGACTGCCTGTTGTGAGCTTGAAGAGCTGCCTTGAGCAAGGAAACATATTTTTTCCTATTTGAGGGTAAAAAATAGGTTCAAAGTATTTGTCCAGCAAACCAAATGTCCTCGGTGTTTCTGGATGTGATCTGTATGGCTGATTTTATATATTGTAATTAAATAACTAAATGTAACATTATTTAAGTAAAATTTTATGTGTTTGTGTATGTCTTATATTATATATATCTACAAATATAAATATATATAAATATATATGTATATATATTTAAGGACACATTTCTCCACAATGTCTCGGAATAGGTTCAAAGTATTTGTCCAAAAATGTCCTCGATGTTTCTGGATGTGATCTGTATGGCTGATTTTATATATTGTAATTAAATAATTAAATGTAACATGATTTAAGTAAAATTTTATATATTTGTGTATATCTTATATTATATTTTATATATATATTTAAGGACACATTTCTCCCACAATATCTCGGAATAACTACTCGGCAAAACATTGACCAGAATATCAAATCCTCCGAATTATGCCCTACTTATGGGTTTCCAAAAGCAAGCTTTAGAATAAATTCCAGGGGATAAGTAGGATGGGAAACACACGGGCTAATATGTGTGCACGCATCGCGAGCGGCGCCGCTGCCACGGCTCGAGCCGGGGAAGGCGGGAAGATAAATGAAATTCATAGTCAATACATCATTTCTTATCCCCCTCTTGGGGCAAAGGGTTCAGGTTTTGTTTGGTTTGGATTTCTTTTTTTTTTTTTTTTTTTTTTTTTTTTTTTTTTTTTTTTTTTTTTGCCAGTGTTAATCTGTGACTTCTTTGCAGCTATCCCTGGATGTGAGAGTAGGAGCAGGGAGACCTCGGGGTACCTGGTGGGACCATCCCAATCTTCCCAGGGTCTTCAGGCAGATCCCTGATATCTGAGGATATGCCCCTCCTGAGGCACTAGAAGTCCTGATTTTGGATAATGTCATATATTTATTTCTCTTTTTTCTTCTTTTTTCTTTTCTTTTTTTTTTTTTTTTATTTTTTGTAATCTTCAATTAATAGTGCCTTTCTTTGCATTAAATAGCAAATTTTAAACCAAGCTTAGCACCAAAGAAGCTACGGAGCATATTAGAGGTGAAAAGCTGGAGGAGAACACAAATCATTCCTGTGTCAAAAGGTGAACAAATTCACTAAATAACATTTACTGAATTACATCGAATTAAACAGATTTTTTTTCAGAAACAAAACGCTCAGAAATTTAGAGGCAGAGCATTATTATATAAGTTAATCTAAATGGCATATTTAAATTTCTAAGTGTTGTTTTGAAATTATCCAAAACCACTTGGAAAATGTGAAGCCCTTGTTACCACTGCCCTCTTAGAAAAAAAAAAAAAATAAGTGAGACAAGTAGGATCAAATTAAACAACCCTTCAAAATAATTTTCTCATCTTTAAGAGAAAAAGGAAAACCCTTCGCTTGTAGGTTTCACATGCTGTTTTTCTCCCAGGTTTTTCAGGGGCTAGAAAATAAAGAAGGACCTTTCAGTTTGATCCCTGGGACAGTGGATGATTGGTGGGGAGTATATGGGGGACTCTGGGCAGGATGGACATTTGACTGGCTCATTTCTCCACCAGCATCCAAGGCAAAGGGGGTTTTCTGCCCTGACTTCATCTTCCTGTTAGTTTAAAGATGGTTTTATCCTAGGTAGCATAGATAGGTGTGGCATTTTCAAATTCTTGTCTCCTATCACATGCATTCAACCTGGCCTTGGACACTGCCAGGGATCCAGGGGCAGCCACAGCTGCTCTGGGCACCCTGTGCCAGGGCCTCCCCACCCTCACAGCCACCAATTCTTCTCAATATCCCATCTGGCCCTGCCCTCTGGCACTGGCACAGCCATTCCCCCTTGTCCCATTGCCACATGCCCTCACACAAAATCCCTATCTTCCTTGTAGGATGAAATAAAGGATTTCAGGAGAAAAAAAATTCCTCATATTTGCAACAACCTGGGAAAAGCTGAAGCCATTTGCATGATGAAGTGGCCAGAATTATTTCTCAAATTGTTACTCACCTAACTGAATTGTTGCTCAGGCAGGCTGTGGCTGGCCCATACCTGGAATTGTCCAAGGCCAGGTTGGATGGGGCTTGGAGCATCCTGGGATAGTGGAAGGTGTCCCTGCCCATGGCAGGAGAGTAGAGTGATGCATCTTAAAGGTCCCTGCCAGCCCAACCATTCCAGGAGTCTGTGATCTTATCTTCCAAAAGTCTAAAGATGGGAAGAAGAAAGGACAAAAAACTACATTCAACCTGGGAAAAGCAAAAACCCAAAAACTCCATTTCATTCATAAAAAGTGTGTGTGGGTTAGACTTGAAAAAAAATAATTTAAAATATCATATACCAAAGGAAAAAAAAATCATTTGGCATCCAGCAAATTTTGCATAGCTAACCAAAATTTCTCAAAGTTACAAATTCAAGGAAAGGCCCCTTGTTTAAACCAAATCTTGAAAAGCATAGCTCTTGGCTAGGTCTGTGCTCTGTATTCCCTTTCCTAAGCATGAAGGTGAGGAGGCTGCTCCTCTGAACTCTGTAGTCTGGGAACAGGTTCATATGTAGGCGTCTCCAGAAGCCAGATCTTGGAGAGTTTGGGGAATAAATGGGATCAAGACATACACAGGCTAATACACACAGGGTCAGCAAAGCTGTTCTCCTAAGAGTTTAAGTAGAGCAAGGCAGCCAGGGATGAATTTTGACTGCTGCAAGTTTGGTTGCTGAAAGTTCATCTCCACCTGGGGATGGTGCCATGGCTGGTCCTGTTGGAGGGATCAGGCCTGTCAGTACTTTTGGTGGCCAAACAGATACTGAGCAGGGTTTTGCTGCTTGGTGGGATAAATGAGCCCAGTGAGGTGGTGCTGAGACAGTGCTGGAGTGGCAGGGGTCAGCTGTGGAGGGCTGTGCCTCATTTGGGAAATCATGGAATGGTTTGGCTTGGAAGGGACCTTAAACACTACATCATTCCACCTCCTCTGCCATGGGCAGGGTCACCTTCTCCAGCCCAAGTTGCTCCAAGCCACATCCAATCTGGCCTTGAACACTGCCAGGGATGAAAAAAATGATCATGTGGAATCTGTGGGCTTTAGGAGAAACTGACCAGTTTGAGATAGACATCACTGATTTTCCAGCCACGAGCCAGTGAAGCAGTGACTTGCAAATAGTGCTGTGCATGCAAGATTCTACTTGTCCCAGGCCAAATTTGACTGAGCACCAATCAAATCCAGGTCAAATCTGTTTTCACCTTGAGGCTGACGAGGGAGCTTCTGGCAGAGTTCATTTTTCTGATTTCTCTAGACTGTGTTTCCCCACATGGAAGTGCACCCCTCGCTTGTGAAGAGCCATGACACCTTCTTTCCCTCAGGTGGCAGCCACCCCTCAGGGATGCCAGGCGTAAGGAGCACCTGGAAAACCCCAATTCTGGAGGCTGATGAACAATACCCCAAGGTGGGAAACATCCAGGGATGCTGAGAATCCCTAAAAACCAGCACGGGCCACCTTTATGTGTGCTGACCCCACACAAGGCAAGGGCACAGAACCTCTCACCTCCATCATGAACATCAGACTGTGTCAAACCCCGCAGGGTTTGGGTTGGAGGTTGGAAATCAGGCTGAGTTCCCTGGCCTGTGGCTCACTGGCATGGAAACAGGAATGCCCCAGCAGGTTAAGAACTGGCTCTTCCACCTAAAGGATGGAAAGAAGGGGGAGAAAAAGCAAGAGAGAGAAAAGAGCTGCTGCCATTGAATAATTGATGAGTTTCAGACCAATCAATGTGACAGCAGAGCAGGGCTAATTAAAGGTTTCTGAGGAATCCCTGTAGTAATTTACTTGAATGTAAGAAGTTCATATTCTCTCTCCCTTTTTTTCCCCTCCCTGTTCCTAGGAATTCCAGTTTTAGGCTTCGGCGGTCTCTAACCACCGCTCACTTTTCCCCTCCAGGGGGATGTTTGCTATGGAAATATGCAATTAATATTGCAGCCATCGTAATTGCTAATTATTAAAACAATGCTACCCCCTTTTTCATGGCCTACTTTCTTGCTCAAAATGATTTAAATAACAGGGAAAAGAAAAAAAAAAAGAAAGAAAGAAAAAAAAGAAGCTGAGGCAAGGTGGCTGGGGCTCAGCTGAGCCAGGATTAAGTGCTGAGCATGCCTGGGTTTGGCTGTAATTCCATGAATTCCCACATCTGCCTGAAAACTGAGGGCAAGGTGATGCTGTCGGTGAGTGGCCCTTGCCATAACCTTGAGCAATGCCAAAAAAATGCTGTGCAAAGCCAGAACAGCCTGAACCCATTTAGTGGTGAGGGTATCTGGAGGGTCTGCCCGTGTTTCTGAAGCAGCTGTTGTGGGGCTGTCCTGGTGCTGCCATGAAATATTAATAGCCAGTGATGAGGAATTAACTGTCAGAGGTGTAGGCTGTAAAGGGAAAGGTGAATCAGACAGGAGAGATGTGCTCAGTGCCAGGGACCTGGTCTGGGGAGAGGATGAAATTTTCTGGTCACCTGGTCACCTGGTCAGGACTTACCATCTCCCCCTTAAAAAAAAAAAACCCAAAAAAAAGAGGGGGCTTTTTGGGTAGCCTAGGTGTTGGAATCCTGGGGCAGCAGAGCAGAGCACAGCCAGCTCAGGGTGCTTCCCACAGGACTTAAAACCCCAAGGTCAGACTTTGAGGAAATGGCCTCAAGCTGTGCCAGGGCAGGTTTAGGTTGGCTATTAGGAAAATTTCTTCATGGAAGGGGCTCCCAAGCCCCAGCACAGCTAAAGAGGGCAGTGGTGAAGTCCCTATCCCTGGAGGGGTTTAAATGCCATGTGGATGTGGCACTTGGGGACTTGGGTCAGTGGTGGCCTTGTCTGTGCTGGGGGAATTCTTGGATTTGAACGTGGAGTGCTTTTCCAGCCTAAAGGGTTCTGTGATTCTCTGATGGTCAAGAGCTGAAATGTTGTGGGGCTGAGCTGCTCCCCATGCTCTGCATCCCAACCCTTTCCTGACCCACTGCTTGGGTCTCATGTCAGGGAAACTGGACTCAGTTTCTGGGGTGGGATGGAGGGAGCTCGCATGTGGCACCACAGGAGGCTGCAGGGATTCAGACCCAAGTGAGAGGCCACAGTGAGAGCTGCCAGCACATGGAGCACCTGTGGAACTCCTTGGAGCACCTCCTCCACACTGTGGCAGCTGCTGCTGCCATTGTCAGGGCAGGGCACTCAAAAAACAGACTGCACTTAACAACACCCTGGCCATGGTGTGAAGAATTCCAAGGTGGCTCCTTCACCCTTGTGAATGTGGAGGGAGAAAGATGAAAATCCTGCTGCTGAGGGTGCTGGTGCAGAGCCATTCATGCACTGACAGCAGACTGCAGGGACCTGGGGGGGAGGGAATCTGCTGGGGGTTTCTGGAAGCAATGTATGTGGAAATAAGGCTTTAAAAAGTGCCTCTGTCTGTTGAGGCTACAGCGACAGAGCTGTTTTCTCCTGCACATAAATGAAAGTAAAAAAATTGTCAGGGTTATAATAAAACATGAAAGGCTTATGTATAAGCTAGGAAGTAAGGCTTTGAATGGGTTCCTGGTGGTCTCAGGTGGTGAAAGGTGTAGCTATAATACAGACAGCAATTAGAAACAGGTTTGCTATTAACTGGCTTACTTTGCTGGCTGCTTTGATGGAGCTGACCTTTCCCTCCCAGCCCGTCCTGGAGCAGGTGACAGGTTGGAGAGTGCCTGGCCCTCACCCCTCCCCGTTAAGTACAGGTTTCAGTCCCATGTATCATCTCTTTTCCTGCCAGGGGGGTGGGCTTTGGTGTGTGTAGAGCTGATGGAGTGATGGTTGAGCCCTGGCTCTAATTGCAGCATGTAGGCAGTGCAAACCTGTGGTGGGGAAGGCAGAAGGAATGGGCTGAGCTCCCTGTTGCTCCTTCAAGAGGCAAAAAAAAAAAACAAAACAGAACAACCCTGGTGGGGTTTGAGGAACATTTTTTTTTTCCTCTCTCTCTACAGTGGGACGCACCACCTCTAAAAATCCCTGTTTTGTAACACTGCCAAAGCTTCATTAGTGATGTTACTGGCTGATGTGCCTGCAATTTCTCCTATTTATCCAAGGAGTGAATTTTGTTAGGAGATAAAAATTTTCATGATCTGCTGAATTTTTATTTTTTAAAGGACTTGAACTAAGTAATCTTTTCCTGCAGTTCACAAAGCTGCCTGGAAGTTACCTGATCTAGTTTCAAATCCACCGCTGATCCTGCTGGGATTTGAACCAGTAATTTGAAGGAAAGCTTTCTGCTGCTTTTCTTAGGTGTGCTCTGCTTTCCACCACCAGGCATCTTGTTGGGTGACCCTGACGAAGAGGCAGAATGGGCAGGGGGTGGTTGGCTTCTGCAAAGGGAGAAAGGGAATTGCTATCAGTTCCAGTGGGTAAGGAAGAATTGGTGTTGGGCTGGGCCTGGCAGAGGTGGAAGAGCTGCTGCTGTTACAGCTCCAGCCAGGTATCTCCTGTCTCCATTTTGATGTCCACCACACCTCAAGCTGCACTGTTCTGTCCACAATAAATGCCTGGTCCAGGGGAAGGTGTCCCTGTCATAGCAGGGGGTGGAATGACATAAGTTTTAAGGTCCCTTCCAACCCAAACCATTCCAGGATTCTGTGAAATGGAAAACACAGGTACAGGAGCAACTGAGAGGAGTCACTCAAAACTGCTGAAAAGCCAGGCAGGTAGCAGAGTCTGCTACAGACCTTTCCTTAACCTTGTTCTAGTCAGAGCTTTAGCCAACACATCTTCCAAATCTGCTCCCTTCACTTGGTATGTTCTTCATTTCCATCACACCAGTAACACCTCTGTTGGAGTTCTGGGGAAAATCTATTGTTAGTTATTTAAGAAAATTGCCACTGCTGGTTCTAGCAGACCTGAGCACTCCTCTGAAATGCTGCCAAGACCCACAGCAGGCTTCCAGTGCCTTCCCAAGCTGAATGATTACATCTTCACCCAGAGTTGGTCAATGAGTGGTTCAGATCTGCCCCAAAATTCTGAGGGTCTTGGAGCCCATCATGGGATTTGGGGAGGAAATCAAAACACCCTCCTGTCCAGCAGGTGTGGGCCACCACGCTGATGGAACCACGTGTGCCAGGATCCTACTCTGCTCCTGGATAGCAGCAGATGGTTAATCCAGCAGAATTATGGCAACAAGTTTGAGGATGTATGCATTCAAATCCACACTGTTCACCCTCTTGGATAAAGCCATTTGTTAATTAATAGGTGAGGAGAAGCTAAACCAAAGCAAAACCAGGGAAGGGGTGGCTGTGCCCAAATGCCAGGTGGTTTTTCATCACCTGTAACCAGGTGCACAGGGAAGAGAGACAGGAATTAGGTGGTAAAAGAGCAGAATTTACTCTCACCCCGGGATGGAGGGAGCATCCCAGGAGGAGAGGAACTGGTTAAAGCCGTGGCCAGGGTGTAGCAGCAGGATGCAGAGCGTGGGTGGTGAAGGATTGGTGGGCTGTAATGATGCAGGGGGCTGTATGGAAATGCCCACCAGCCCTGGGCAGACGGGGGGGACGAGGCTCTGAGAGGCAGAGGGAGCGTTATTGATGCGCTCGCCTCGGGGAGGGAAGCGGATAATGGATGTGGGATGTTGGCCGTGCTTTGTCATCAAACGAGGGCCCTGAAAGATGGTGCACTGGAATATTATCAGTCATTCCTTGATCAAGATGTAATGCTCTCGGGGTCCTTTTCTTTCTCTCTTTCTCCCCCACCGCAGTGGAGAACGCTTTTATTTCTCCCTCTTTGACCTTTTTGCTCCGGTGTTTTGGGATGCTTGGATCCATCCTGCTTTTAACCAAGAGAGCACTACCCTCCCCTCTTCTCTTCCTCCCTTCCCCCAAGCCTGAAGATACTGGTGTGAATTCGAGGAAATCATGTTTCCTGGTCTGTGTGGCTTCGTCTTGAAAAAAGCCTCTTGCTTTTCATCCCCCCCCACCCTGCCATACTGTTAATAGATTATGTGCATGCATACAAATACTTAAGTTTTATTTCTGTGGTGCTATAGGTAGGAATAGTGCTTCCTAAACAAATAAAAAGGTCAGTCCCTGCTTTGAGATTGCCATAACACAGCAAGGGATGGCAAATAAGGGGTTTTATTACATCTCACCTGTATTTAGGCAAATCAAACAATTGCATTTTTTACAACCCTGCGTAATGGCCTGATGCAACCAAATGAGACCTCTCTCCCGGGGAGTTTAAGCAGCATATTAGCTTTATCACTTGATGACCCATAAAATGGTTGTGCACCCCTTAGTGATTACCTGACTTACTCAGCACAGCTTGGCGGGGAGGATATTTAAACATTTTTTGCATTATCGTTTTCACAATGTCATAGTTCCAGTCATCAGCCTTTCAAAGGAGGTGGCTTTCCTTTACATTTTTATATGGGGTATTAAACCAAGGAAAAGGGGGTTGGGAAGAGAAAAATAAGGTTTATCCATATCTTGGATACGAAATTAGAATTTGGGGCATCTCCTCTTCCCCTCATGTCTCCTCTGATGGCATTTCATTGTGTGAATAACTTTGTAGTTATAAACCTCATGGAGCTGATGGACAGGATAAATGGAGAAATATTTCCTCTCCCACAAAGTGGCAGTGATTTGGTGTGTGCTGCAGAGTGGTGTTTAAGAGGCACAAGAGAAAAGAGGTGGGAACAAATGCTGCACATCATCTCTGCAGACTGCACGTGGCAGGAGAGCCCCAGCTCCTGGACTGGTTTTCTGGGCTACACAGCTCTCCATCCACCTTTGCACACTGCAGACAGCTTTTGTTGTGTTTATCATCACCTCTTCATTAATCATCTCTTTGCACAAGGTGCCACAACCCCGTGTTCATGTCCTTTGGCATCTTGACTAGGGATCATTTGCAGAAATTCCAGGTTTGGTGTTGCACCCTGTGTGCAGCAGGAGAAGATGCTGAGCAAACCCTCACCAGCATCCCATTGAGTCACCTCTCATAAAAAATGAGAAATGTCACATTTCTACAGCTGACAAAGAAATGTGCAGTTAGAGAAACTCTCTGGAATGTCATTAGAAGGAGCATTTCAAAGCACTTATGGTCAAACTTCTCCTCCACTCCATCTGGGATTGTTTCTCCTTAATTGTGGGTAACTCCCAAATAAAGAACGTAAGTGATGACACCACCAGTATTTGCCTGTCATTCCCCCACACTACAGCTGGAAATGTAGAAAAAGGCAATGCAAAAGGAATGTGCTCCAGAGAAGTTTTTGAGAGAACAATAATAACCTTGGAGGAATTAAATTCAAAAACTGGGCCTTGGGACAAGAACTTTTAATGACAATGCTTTTGAGATTCTAAGTTTTTCAGAGTTGCTTTGTGTGTAAAGCAAGTTAGAGAAAAATAGGGGTTTTTAAAATTTTGTTGAAAACTTCAAGGTTTAAGAATTCAGATTTTGCTGAATTTAGATAAAAGATAAAAATTGGATATATAAGTAAATAAAAAAATGGATAAATAAATAAATATACCTTTTAAGAAAAGCTCAGCTGATTATTTAATTGAAAAAAACCCTCCTAAATTTAAATTTAAATCTGCTGAAGACCTGAAAAGGAGCATGGCTTGAGATGAAATAAAATTTCTTGAAATGAGACATTTCAGTATTTTAAAAAGCTTTTCTACTCCATTGTTAAAAAAAAAAAAAAAAAAGTTGCAATCAGTATGAAAAATATTTTGTGTTTACCAGAATTGAACTGCTCCTGGGAAATGTTTTTTAAGGATAAACTTATGGACCACTCTGCTTTTTAGATAGGAACCTGGGGAGTTATTTACTCTTGCTTTGGGTTTCTGAAAGGTAGCTTCCCACTGATTTTGTGGCCCAGAGCTCCCCCCCAGTCACCACACTTGGATGAAGCACAGCTGGGCTGCAACCTGAGGTCACAACTTCAATCTGCCAATCCCTTAGAGGTGTTCTGGGTAGTCCTGAGGCATCTGGATGCCTGTGTTTGGGAATTTCATTCCCATCTGCTTTGCAATTTGGCTTTGTACAGCCTTTCTTGGTTGGAGGATGCCCTGAGACTCATGGAACTCCATCCAGCTGACTTACACCATCAGAGAGTGAATGAGATGTCTGAGCAGCAAGGCTACTCACAGCTCCTACAGCATGCTGCCAACAGGCCCAAATGTCACCAAACATCCCCAAACTTGTAGCTGAGCCCAAAATTAGAACATCTTTGGGCTGAAAAGGAAGTTAATAGGGTAATCTCTGCTGTTGGCCTTGCTCACAGTGTCTCCACCTGCCAATGGCCTGAGGAACAGCCAGGAGGGATCTTCCAATCTTTGTGGAAAATTTTGAGGCAATGAGGTGAGGAGGGCAAGGCTGATGAGGGCCTGGGAGCACAAACTCTGAGGAATGACTGAGGGAGCTGGGGTTGTTCAGCCTGGAGAAAAGGAGACTCAGAGGTGACCTTATCACTCTCTACAACTCTCTGAAAGGTGGCTGTAGTGGGAGTTGGTCTCTTTCTCCAGGCAGCAACTGACAGAATGAGAGGATACAGTCTCAAGCTGTGCCAAGGGAAAGCACCAAGGAAATGTAGGTTGGATATTAGGAAAAAGTTTTTTACAGAAAGGGTGATAAAGTACTGGAGTGGTCTGCCCAGGGAGGTGGTGGAGTCACCATCCCTGGATATGTTTAAAAAAAGATTGGATGTGGCACTCAGTGTCATGGTCTAGTTGAGGTGTTAGGGGTGGATTGGATTTGATGATCTTGCAGATCTCTTCCAACCTAGTCATTCTGTGTGATTCTGTGTGATATCTTAAATAATTCTGAAACTGCACAGACCTCCCTATTCCTGCTGATCCTGTTTCATCAATAAGGTTGAAACTTCACTGGTCTCTGTGGGAATTTGGTCAGCAGATACCACAAAGGGTTTGCACAGGGTACCTACAATGGGTACAGTGATAGATCTTCTCTCCTGAAGTACACACACTGAGCATATCAGTAGCAGGATTTCCTCCCAAGAGACAGATCCCAGGCCTTAGTTACAGGCCACTGTCCTATTCACTACCTTGTCACTGGTTCCTGCACTGGCTTGATCTCTGATGGCTGTGTAGGGAGCAGAGCTTGGTAACCAGAGCAGGAGAGAGCTTTGAGGTTCTGTCACCAACTAGGTGGAGTCACCTCAGGCAAGTCACTTCCTCCTGGATCACCAAAACTA
This sequence comes from Trochalopteron elliotii, assembly GCA_024734555.1. Taxonomy (NCBI): domain Eukaryota; kingdom Metazoa; phylum Chordata; class Aves; order Passeriformes; family Leiothrichidae; genus Trochalopteron; species Trochalopteron elliotii. The sequence goes on from JANPWX010019252.1 coordinate 109,759, forward strand.
CATTGGCTCTCCAAACTTGTTGACACAGATGGGAGATTGTGGGATTTTTTGGAGGATTTTGACTCTTTGCTTCTGTCAGGTTGATCAGGGTGTGCTTCCCTTTCAGTCCCTGAGGTTCAGTGGACTGGGGAGAGAGGAGGTGGAAAAGCTGCAGGGTTTCACACAGGAGCAGTGAGAGAAGGTGTCACTTGGTGGTGTCCACAGTGGCACTGGGATTCTTCTGTCCATGGGAGCAACGTGTGTGGGGGCAGCTGTGGGAAAGGGATCTGTACTAAAAGGGTTGTTGGCAAATACATGATGGGGAGTCCCATTTTACTGGGAGGTGTGCTGCAGGTCAGGAGGAAGGGAGATGTCAGCTGCTACTTCCATTTCTAGTGTCTGGATTCTCAAAATCCTCTCTGATGCAAAAAGGATGTCATTTTTTTTCTGACTTTATTTGGTAGACAGCTGGACCAGATGATCATTGTAGGTTCCTTCCAAATGAACTATTCCTGAGCTGTGGTGGCAGACTCACCACTGCTGGAGGTGATCAAGGAAGAACTGGACAGGGCACTTACTGCCAAAGTCTGGTTGACAAGGTGGTGATCAGAGATTGAACTCAGTGATATTGAAGGTCTTTTCCAGCCTAAATGATTCTGTGATTCTACGACTTTTAGATTTGACCCTATCTCCCATTTAATATCTCCTAAATTGTTGTTAAGCAAGCCCATCCAGCCATCCTAAATTTGCATTCTCTGGAAAATATTTAGGGGATGAAGGCTGCTATCTGTGAATCACCAGCTGGAAAATAATCACAGACTGTACAGATCTGAAATGGGCCCATCAGGCTCATTGAGTCCAGCTCCTGGCCCTGCACAGACACAGCAGTCCCACCCTCTGCATCCCTGAGAGTGGTTCCCAAGTGCTCCTGTAGCTCTGGCAGCCTTGGGGCTGTGACCATTCCCTACAGAGTTAGATGGTGGGGATTCATTTCTAACTTTGTTTATTAGAACCCACATTCTCCACTCCTATGTACCAAAGGCTGAAGCTTCTGTGCCTTTTCCCATTTATTGCTGCTCCACCAGAAATGTCTATCACCTTAGGAATTACTTACATCATTTTTTCAGCTTGCTTTTGGATGTCAAACCACACAATGATCCAGGAATCTGAGATAAATGTGTCAATTTAAGCAATTTTTTTGTTGTTGTTAGTCTTTGTATTACAACTTCACCCAAATGCTTCCTAAATCAGGACTCTACTTTGGATCTGACAATTCTTTGATGATTTCTGAGACTTGGAGCAAATATTGCAGCTGGCTGCTGAGGCACTCTGCTGTGTGGGCTGGTTTGTGGAAACAAATTCCTAACTATTCTGGTCTATAAATCCTGAGTCTAACACCACGAGACTTTCATCAGTGAATTCACTCCCAGCATATTGGCATTTTAAGTTTTTGACAATCCCATTTAACCATCTATATTGATTGCAGGTTTGGGCATATACAAAGGAACCATTTTCAGGGGGAATTTGAATTCCATTGGAGTAGAAGGAAAGCCCCAGATCACGTCAATGCACTTTGATACTTAATTGGCAATCCTGGGGTAGTGTAACTTCAATTAAAGTGAAGTCATCCTGCATACCTGTCTACTGACCTGCGTTCCTGCACGAACATGACGATGTTTGATAATGAGCACGGAGAGCACACAGTGTAACAGCCCAAGGTAATGAGTGTCCCCAAGGCAGGAGGTATCAAGTCTCCTCAAGGCACCCTTCCCTCTAGTTTTCCTTTTTGTTATTATTATTATTATGCTACTACTTCTCTCCCCCTGTAGTGGCTTTACCCACCTGTAATTGCAATAAAAGGAGGGAGCCAGGAGATATTTCTTTGCAGACGAGACAGTGGTTGTGTTATTATGGTGTATTATGTTACTTTCCATTAGACCAAAAACTTTTCATCTCTAACCCTAGGAGGTGACCTACAGTAAATACAGTGTCGTATTTAGCTTTTGTAAATAGCTTAGCTCTCATGAATGTTTTATAGTGGGGTAAATATCACATTCTCTCCACTTATTTACATCCGCACAGCATCACAGAAGACTTGTTGGTATTAAATATTAATTGTGAGCTTTAGTGAATCTATGCTTTTGTCAAGAGTGCACTGGGCCACACATCTTTTTTGGCCTCACACATTGAGAAACCGCATTATCTTCCCAAGAAAGAACTGGAAGTGCACTGTCAGTGTTTTTTAACCAAACTGGCCCCTGGCTTGATGGCTGCAGCTCCCATTCCTTTCACCCAGCTGGGAGGAGGGAGAGAAAACACAGGCAAAGATGTGCATGGCTGACCCAACACTTTGGCCTTAGTCTCTGTATCTCACATCCCAGGGTGAGTCCCTGTGGAAGGATTTTGGAGATTTATGGAGGCCAGGACGGATCAGCCAGTCTGGCTTCCTCTGTATCTCGGTCCGGTGACCTTCTTGATTGAGCCAAGAACTTGTGTCTGCCTGAAGTATATCTTACTGGGAAGCAACCACATTTTTGGCTGGAAGACATCAATCAGTGGTGAATCCACCGTGTCCCCTGGTGCACTGCTATTACTTGATGTATTGTAGTTAATTTTAGAATTACCAATGATTTCTAATGCCATGCTGCCATTTTCCTGGTTTTTTTGCTTCTAGACATGAATTTTTTTGTTGTGCCTTTCCTGGTAGATTTGCAGATCTTGTCTTGTATGTTATACTTTCCTCCTGGGAAGGACAAGTTCTTCATGTCCTGATGGAGGGTAATAATATCTCTCTCACTCTGGATATGCCTAATGCATGGAGCTCTTGGTCTCTGTCCGTTTCAAGTTGTCCATGGCATTTTTTTGTGTGTCAATTCTTGCATCTCATCTAATCTAGGGCTGAGGGATGTACTCAGTACTCCAGAATCAGTCTCTCCCTTGTGCATAAAAGCTACTTTTTCAGCATTGAGTCTTCCTCCAGAGTGACCATGACCCATTACAGGTTTTGGTTTCAAAGCTTTTTAATCCAACCCAAACTTTTTCATAGATAATTTTTTGAGGAACTGCTATGGAGCGAGACCTACTTTTAAATATGAACAACACTCTGAGATGTGCTGCTTTTACTGTCTATGAACACAGCTTGTGTTTCCTCCTCAAACTTCAGTATGACTTTTTTCAAGTCATGACCATGGATTATTGAGGACCCACGTGCCCTCTACACCCAAATAAATTTGCACCAAGGTGTCATTTTAGACATGTAAGTAGGGACAGAGATGTCAGCATCTATTATGGGTTGATTTCAGTAGCATCTCACCCACCTAACATTGATTGATTTCATGTTCACCCATACTGGTGTGTCTCTGTTGCTTCACCCTGAGTCTCTACTGAATTATACAAATGTGGGAGAGCAGAACACAGGAAAATTGGTTAAAGATCAGTGTAGGAGACAAGGGTCAATATCTTTGAGATATTATTTTTTAAATATTCCTCCAGAATGTTTTATCTGCAGGATGAATTCTTTCTTTTTCTGCCTGTTACTTGTGCTGGTTGGGGTCATTGTTTATGTTCTGGCTGGTATTGGAAAGGTGGTTACTTAGACATGGGGGAAAGATAGGGTAATGGAGCTTTACAGCATTGATTTTACACGGAAGGCTCATTCTGCACTTAAACCCCTCCTTTCCCCATGAATACCTTATTTAAATGGTTAGCACATAATTTTTTAATGAGATGTTCCCTAATCCATCCGACCAAAGACTAGGAAAACTATGACTACACAAGAGGGACAAAAAGCTTCTGGGTTTGTCAACTGCCTGATTTTCTGATTTGTTGATTTTGGGGGCCTTTCCTTTGGGAAGAAATGCCTTTCCTGCTCCACCTGGCCCCAACCCATTAAAATGATTGCAGGAACCAGAGCAGTTGCTGGTGCATGCTGGAGTTTGTCAAGTACTCTTAGCCCAGAGTACCAGCCTCATTATTTTTAACCAATGCTAATCAAGTTTGGAAGCATCCATTATGTGCTGGTCCAGGGGCAAACTAAACTACATTACAAAACACTTAAGCCCTGCAAAAAATTTCCTGACCTCTGAAATCTCTTATGACCTAGTTGCAGCTTCACAATGTCTAGCACTAATCTCTCCATTAAAGCCTTTTCACCTATTTCCTAAACTGCTGTACAATGTATGTATTTAGACAAAAGCAGCAGCTTTCAGAGCCATTAAAGGCTCAAGCCAAAAGTAAAGATGATTTTCTTATGGCTGAGGATGTCTGACAGCCTTGGGGGGTTGGACAACACCATGTTCTTCAGCTGACCCTTATTTAAGACAACCTGTGAGTGTCAGGATTACGATGCTAAGATTACTGTGGTATTTAAATATTATGTTATTAGTCAAATACTGGCATGTATAAACCCAAGATAATTTGGGGGGAGAGAGGATTGGGGAAGGGGGGAATTCACTGTCAAGGCTCAGATTTAAGCTGTTAGATTCAGCTTACAGCTGAGTCTTTAAAAACATGTCTTTCCCCACTTATAAACTGCTAGTTATATTTACTGCAACTAAAATAATTCCTCTCAAGTTTGGTGACCCTGCTTTCTTTCAATTCACTAATTGCCTTTCTAATGGAATCAAGTGCATTGCTTTGGTGGGAGAGTGTGTTAAACCCTCCTCTTCACTTGGAGGGAAGGAGAACCTGATATCTGTGCTATTCTCCACAATTTTTAAATTCCTGAAACTCTCAGAGCTCCTACAAACAACAGTCAAGAGCAGTCAGGGCTTATCTCTCCTGAGGAGGAGCACACCTATCAGCTGAGCAGAGGGATTGCTTTGCTCTGAATAAGGAGGAAGAAAATTAAGAGTCTCTTCCAGACTCACCCTGCTGCTTCAGCCTTTCCACAGGTAGAGCAAGGACCCATATAAGGTCAGAGGAATTGCCCTTATGATTTTGTTTTTCTCCATCAGGTGGGCAGAGTGGTAGGTCCAGCCCCCAGCAGCCCAGTCATCAATGTCTGAATGTGGGTGGGATGATGATTTCCACCTTGACACAGGCACAGATCACCTGCTTTGCAAAATAACTCTGCAAGAAATCATGATCCCATTTGTTCTGCAGAACATGAAATAATGAGCCTGTGGGGAATGGGGCCTGCACCACCTTTCCCTGTGGAGAAGCAGGACCCACCCAAACCCCTTGCAAACCTCATTTCAGTTCTTTAACTTTTGAAACCACCCTTAGGGGTGACCCTAGTTTAGACACATCATCTCTAGGACTCTTGGACTCCTCCCATAAAAAATCAGAATTCAGAGCCCCTCAAGACCTGGTGCAAAATGCAAGGAGAGGAGCAAGCTGTATTGGAGCAGCAAATGGACAGAAATGAGTTTGCAGGGAAGCCACTGGCACTGCCTGCACTGCCTGAGGTTGTGCCATTCGCCTTCCCTTCTTCTCCCACTTTTTATTGGAGTTATTTTAGTTGTCATTCTTCACAGTGCTGTGGTCTCAGGATCCAGTTAAGCAAAACCCACATTATCCACACTACCTAACAGTGTGACATCTGTGAATGGCTTTCTAATTACTCAAATAAATCAGCATGATTGGAAATTCTTGAGATTTTATTGGGAAGGAAATTTATAGTAATTAAACCAAATTAATTTTGGATTTCTGTTAATCCAAAGAAGGTTTTGGAAGCTTTGGGTTAAACCTGCATTTTTCCCCCGCAAGTTATGTGGGTGAAAGAATGAGAAATTAATTGATTTTGGACAATAAGATGATGATAATAGGAGAATCTTTCAAATGAGCTTGCCATGCATCTTTCATCAATTGCAGAGTCTTTTCTGGCATCTAAAAATATCGTTCAGGGCTTTTACTAAAGATTCAAACAGACTGAAAGGAATCTTTTTTAATCAAAATAAAGAACCCTTTTTAATTACTCAGACTCCTTCACAGTTGGAGGTAATAATTGTCTTACGTTCTTAAGTAGTGCTGTTATTAGCCTGCCCTGGGGCTCTTCTATTTTCCAGAAGTTGGCATTGCTCTCTGTTGAATGCCAGGATAGAGCCTGCATCAGCTTAAATGTTTCTGTTTCTTCGATGCTGGGGGTGATGCAGGTTTTGCTCAGCCTCTCCCTTCAGTGCTGCCAGTCCCAAAATGACTGCATACACCAACAGGACCCAGTCCTAAACACCAAGGGATGGTAAACCCATGTTCTGCAGAAAAAGATGTTTTCAGGTCTGCCTGTAAGACCATCCTCTTTGTTTTTTCTTAAACGCTTTATAATTTTGGGGTTTTTTTTTGGTTGGGATTTTCTTTTGGTTTGGGGTGGGCAGGTTTGTCATGTAAGTGCCAGTCAAGTGAACAAATACATTTTCTCTCTGTTTTTTGCTATGCATTTTAAACCTTTACTCCAAGAGTGATGGAGGGGGAAGGAGAGCATACAGGAAGTGCCATGTCCCTCCTCTGTGGCTCCACAGGTGGAGGTTTGCAGAAAGTTCTACAGGATTATCAGAATGGGAGTATGCATTTTTTTTTTTTGAGGGAAAACAGGATTTATGGGACCAGGGATTGCTGTTCTTCATGAAGACCTCCTCAATGCCCTCTAGAAATCCAGCTGTTAATATCTGACATAAAATTAACTGCTCTGGGAAGAGTATTGCACACCCTGAGAAAGGATTTTGAATATTTATGGAGATTTTTGTGTTTTCTTCACGTTCTTGGCCATGGACACTGCTTCTGGATCTATTTACTTTTAGTCAAAACACTTTTCAAGTGGATACTTCTGTTTTCTCTTGTTTTTGTGGCTACTTCCAATGCTGAGCAGCATTGTGTTTTCAATTGCAATTGATGTTAGTGAGAGTAGAATTAGCCAGAAAGACTTTCAACTTATCACACACCAGAACACAGGTGTAATATTGGTGGACTCAGATTCTGTCACTTCAGCAGCTGTAATCTTTTTATTCACCAGTATTCTTAATCAAGCACACTGTCCTTTTCCTCTGTAGGTGTAAAGGTGAAACAAAACAAGGCTCATCCCAAACTGCTGAGAGAAGAGGTTGGATGTAGAGTCCTGAGACCCAAGTTACCTCTTTCACCCTACCAGATGTTCAGTTCAGCCCATCCTGCCTCATTCAGCCTGCCTCCTTTACACTACCTCAAAATTACACAATACTTTTGGCTGGAAGGAACTCAGTGTGTTCAGTTGCTGTGAGAGGGGAAGAACACAAGCCCAGAAAAATAAGTAATTCACCACATATAGCAAGACTCATTGATTATAAGAAAGTCTACAGAGAGAGGGAAAGAAAAAGAAAGAAAGAAGAGCATGGAGATGCTTTCTCTGTGTCTGCAGAAGCCATGTGTTTTGGCCCAGTTATTCAGCAAGGGGGTGTGGAAAAGAGTGACTAAATCAGCTGCATCAGAACGTCTTCTGAGGGTGTGGCACCCGAGATGAGTTTGGTGGAGGGCCAATACCTTCAAATTAAGTGACTTGTAGGCCAATACCTTCAAATCATTGTTGACTGTCTTTGATAGGGCGCTGGTTGCCCTGACAGGATGAAATGGTGATGTTTCCATGCTTCACATCAAAAGCTGAAGAAAGCCTTGTTCCATATTAGTGGAAATAAGAAACTGGTTTGGATATTTTGGTTTGGGAGACATCCTAAACGGGACGTACACCAGGAGCTGGTGTGACTGCTGCATTGCAAAGCCTTGGCACAGCCAAGCAAAGACCTTCCACTGAGGCAACTTTGTGGGCTTGAAATGCTTTCAGTAAATCAAGGCAAGGGTGAAAACACAGGAGGCAAAGAGTTAAGCTGCTTTCATGTTCCAGGTACTTTCCACTAAAGAAGCCCCATATCAGACTGCTGTATCTTTCTGAATGTGAGTTTAGACTGCTTTTGTGCTAATGCATTTATATTGTGATTGTGAAAAGCTTTTTTTAAAGAGGAAGATAAATCTTACCCAAATCTGATAATCATTTTTAAAATTCTCTGCTCTGAGATTTATGTTGGTTTTTCCCCCCGCCTCCCCCTGACTAAAAAAAAAAAAAAAAAAAAAAGGAAAAAAAGAAATAAAAAGGAAAAACAACAACCCTACTGCATCAAAGACAGAAATAATGGCTTGTAAGTACTTAAAAGCTTATGGATAGGAAACTTAAAAAACTGGTCGGATTCAAACCAAATCCTATCAGATTTTCTTGGTTCTCATAAACCTTTAATCAGCTCCCATGGGGCATTTTTGCTAACCATAAAACATGTGATTAGAAGACACATGAACTACTGGAATTACGACAGCGAGAGGGGCTTTGACTTTAGCCCGACTTAAGGATGCCAGGAGGGAACACACCACGCTGCCACCACGAGGAGCCAAAGTGGTGACAGGACCCTCACTCACCCTGTCTCAGCCCTGGGAGGGGCTGTCAGAGCCTGGGAATCCTCCTGGATTGAGCGTTGGTGCTCTATTAGGTGCTGGCAGCCTACTGCTGTGAGTGGGCCATGGGAATGGGGTAGCCCATAAAGGAGAACAGCAGAGGGCTGGGATGGTTCCCATGGCAGGATGGAAAATGTGACACTTTTCACCAGCCCTTTCTATAGGATGATACCTGGCTAGCAAGTGGAAAGTGTGACCCAGGGTGGCATCCTGCCCCATCTGTGTCCAGCCTATGAGCTTGACCCAGCCTCTTTCCATCTCAGGGTTTTGTTGGTTTAAAACACCAGTTTCCTGGAGCATGAATTCCCTCATACAAGAAGGCTTTGGAGGGGAGTGTAATTTAATTGGGATCTCCGGGTGCTTTTGTCTGATTTATATCTGCTGGGGCACTGAAACAGAAAAGATTTTCAATTTGAATCTTAGAATCACAGGATGGTTTGGGTTGAAAGGATCTTAAAGCTCATTGCATTCCAAACACCCTCCCATGGGCAGGACACCTTCCACTAGAACAAGTTGCTCAAATTGGGCTGCAAAAGGCTCCTTGGCCCCTTTATGGGGGAAGACAAATATTTAAAAATTTATTTGTAAATAAATACATCCCATCTATCTGTAGGATAGAAGTAGACTGTAAATAGCATAGAAATCACCACTATGGCAAATATAACTTAGCATTCCTCTGAGTTAGGTGTTACTGATAAATGTGAGAAATTCTGTTTCTGTCATTCAAAAGCAGTCTTATTTGAAAAAAATCCCCAGGATCTAGAGATGAACAGGCCTTTTAAAGATATTAATATATAGGCTGAGTTGAATGTCCTTTCTTTTTAACCAGGTGAATATGCAAGGCTGGCATTTTAAAGGAGAAATAGTTTTAGTATGTCCAGACCTGAATTGGTCTGGTTGGGTAATTTCAGATTAGAGAAAACTGCTGATCTTTTAACTGACACCACTGCACATTAAAAATCACCCCACAAAGCACATGTACTCTTTGTATGTGGATATCATAAAGATTCCACTTAAATAAAAAGAGACAACGTTATATCTCTGTTAGGATAAAGGCAAGCAACTTGAGTCTATTACTAAAACCTAACTTAACACAATCACTTGAGCACACCATGCGAAAATAATTCCAGGAATCCGGGATATGTGACACTATTTTACAAAGCTGCTGGGGGACTACACACATAACTTAGTTAATCTGCTCTGATCTTCCCCAAATTTTGCAGGAATTTTCTTGAGTGTATCTGGAAGGACTGTATCAGTTCTTGGTACACCAGTTAATGCAACACTCTGCTGTAAGACAAATTTGCAATTCCTAATGCTGTAATGTCTGCAGGAGGATTATTGTGTGTTAATGTGATTGGACTGTATAGTGGCTGGAACAATATGGAAATGACAGAAGAGCCTGATGCTGTGAATTACAAAATACAGAATCACTAGTACAAGTGAACTCCTGGTAAAACATCAAAATCTACAGGTGCAAAAGAGAGGAAAGGTAAAACTGGAAACACAGGTTCATATCCAGAACAAGGTTCAGCTTAAAATCTTCCCTGTATTGGCTTCTGGGAGCTCTGTTTGGCCAGGTGGAAGGGGCTTTGTGGCCATCAACTGGCTCCAGTGGCCCTGAGAGGGGGTGGACACCCCACCCCTGGAAAAATTCAAAATCAAGTGGATGGGGCATGGAGCAACCTGCTCTAGTGGAAGATGGATGGGGGCAAGTGGAAGAGGGCTGGAACTAAATGACCTTTAAGGTTCCCTTCCACCCCAAACCATTCCATGATTCTGGGGGACAGGCAGAGTTTGGGAGGTGCTGAGACCCTTCCTGTCATGGGACTCTTTGAGGTCCTGGGTCTGAGACCCTCTTGAGTGAAAGGTGGCACAGCAATCTAAAGAACATCCCTTTGCTCTGGGCCACCCATTGTGCATGCCAAGAGACATGGGGCTGCCCCTCACCAGCCCCTCACCCCTGTGGCCCTGCTTTCACCGTGGGGACTTGGGGTATCAACCTGAGCAGGTTGCAAGGGGTCACTTCTCAGCCTTCTCTTCTTTTATTTTTTTTCATCTGGTTTTACAGGCCTTTCCTTGTAGTGCTGATCTCTTGTCACTGCACAGGAACTATCTGAGGAGATAGAAGTAGTGGCCATTTGTTCACCATCCAGGTCACAGGAGAATGTGCCATTCCCTGTTCAGGGTGAGTGACTGCCTTCAACCTGGCATCTCTTTGGAGAGCTGCTTGGGCATGGTCCCAAATATCCAGGCAGGTAAGAGTGGAGCTGAAGTGCTGGCATCCTCTGTAGGCATGCTGTGTCCAGGCTGGAGCAGCACCATCTGAGAAGTCTCCATGGATCTTTCTGGAAAAGTTCTGTGTCAGCATGTCCTGCTCTTCCTAAGGCACAGGAAATTTGGGGGCTGCTCAGAAAATGCAGCCCAGTTCTACAAGAGCCTCCCAGGTAAGAAACATATCCTCCATTGGAACCCTAGAATAAAAGTGCTTATACATTTTCTGGGAAACTGGGGGCAAAAAAGACCCATTTCAATGCATTTCCATGCAGCCACATGGAAATACTTAGGTCACTTGGACTGGAGTCTTCAACACGCAATGACTTTTAACAGGCAACATCTGACAGTACCAAAGCCCTTTGCAGCCCTGGGTGAAATTATGATAACAAGAGAAAAAAGCTATTACTGCCACCATGCTTTCATTATGCAAATGATATTAAGATAGGCTGTGCAGATCGCCTGTGGCTATGCTATAATCTCCATGCAGTGATTATAATGTGTCAAACTTAGTCATTTTGATTATGACATGTTAATTACATGCCATCCTCATGCAGACATGAATATTACTCGCAGTCAAACAAAACACAAATTGGGGGCATTGTTTTTTTGTTGTTGTTGTTGTTTCGTCTTTTTTTTTATTATTTTTAAATTTTTTTTTAGTTCTTGTGTTTGCTGGAAATTTTGATGATTAAATGGATTAAAAGATAAAGAGATATGTAACATTGTAAACTCATTAAACATTGGCCAAGCCACTCTTGACTGCCTGGGTGGAGTGGGGGGCTTCTATCACAAAAAGAGTCTGCAGCTTTCTTATTGGGGTTTTTCTCTGTCCCAGTAGGGTCGGTGTTTAAAAAAGTATGTATTTTATAAACAGAGCTGTGTGGGGTTGAAGAACAATTGGTGTTTTAATTTTTCATGGGGTTTGTAAGAAGAGGGTGCAGATGTCCAGGGTACTCCCATTTCCACCATGGTGCAGGGTCCATGGGTCACCATACTGTGGATGCTTCCAATGATCATCCTCAGTTATCCTAATTTCAGAGGAATCTTCCTTTTTAATTAAATAACGTTCCAAAGTTTTCTGAGGACAAGCCCTTTTTTTTTTTCCTCTGACAGATCCTGTTTAATCCTCCTTGAGGAAGAACACTTTTTTTCTCTCTCTTATATTTTCCAGCAAAAAGCACGTTTTAAAATGTTGCTATTTTGAATGTAGCTCACTGTTAAAAAAAAATAGTTTCAGGGGAGATAGTTGAATAAAATATTCCCCCATGATGAAATATGCCATTAAATATAGAAACAGATCAGATAGCAGATCTTCCCACCGAGATTCCCCTGGATGAGGTATCTGGGTAAGAGGCTGAATAACTGAGACACCTCAGTACGTATGGAAGGGAAGAAAAAAAGAAAAGGCACCTCACGAGGGAACAACACTTAACTAGACTTATAAATAGCTGGGATTGCAACTTGCCTGATTAATTTGGGGAAATAAACCTCACTGAAAGCTTTTTGCAAATTCATCAGATTTCCTTTACTTTAGCCCTCGCTAATGTTTAAAAATAAAATATTGACATCAAAGCTAAGGCTTTGGTTTAGGTAATTAAATGCTTTAAGTTACTGGTTCATTAAGAGGCATCTCTCCTAGTACTGTTTCCACTGAGTTTAAAAAAAAGAAGAAAAAGAAAAAAAGAGATGGTAGCAACCAAATAAAAATGTGCACAATGGACTATTTTTAGCTAAAATTTGTGTGATGGCAGGTGGGACAGAATTGAGAAGAGGGAAGGAACCAAAGGATATTGAAACATCAAGGGACAAGCTTAAAATTTAGAATTTCTTCACCCCCCAAATCGACTTCCATCTAAATTCCTTGGAGAAAAGTAAAAATAAAACTGGTTCTTTTTGGAGGGACCAAAATCACTTGAGAGATCTGTCATGGGTGTGATGAGCACAGCAGGGCTGGTCTTGATTTTGGATGCATTTTGGAGCATCTGCAGTGTAGATTGTGATCAATTACTGTGATCAATAATTTTCAACTTCATGCCTTAGTCACCATTTTGGCAGCTCCGAGGTGAGTTGGCTCTTTGCTTTTTTTAAAGTGCAAAATAAATTTTAAATAAAACAAAATACATCCCCCTAAACATTGTGCTTTTACAGAGGGACATTTCAAGGCAAGTTTTACACAGGTTCTGCCCAGAGGGAAATTAAACTCTACATGTAAATGGAGATTACACACAAAGGAATCTATTACTTTCAATATTTCTCAGCAGGAGGGTTCAGAGTTATTTAAATAAGTTTAGATATTAAACCTAAAGTAGCCATTAAAGGAATGTGCATTTGTTTGCCTAGTTTTTATAGAAATCTTTTTTCCTTTTCCAGCTGACTGAAAAATCCATTGCTTGCATGATGGTGAATATTTTTAATGCATAAAAAAAAATCAAAGAACTTTCAACATGACACTTCCTTTGAATTTTTAAGCACCAAATTACAGAATACTTATTATAGTAAAATGTCTTCTTTAGGAGAGATTAAACTGCAAACATTTTCTTTACTTTTTTTTCGCTTTTTCCATCTATTCTTTAGAAGAGAGCTAATATAAACACTGACATTAAACCATATTGGCTATGTAAGGCACTTTGATTGTCATTGAGATTATTTTAAAAGTTATTTAGGTCCCCACGTTACATCTTTGCAACTGCATGGAAAATGTTTCACCATGTTTCTCTTTGCAATATTTCTTTGGGGATTCATAAATATTGATTGTACCGTAAAAAATTGATGGAATCTTGAAACAGACTGCAGTCTTGGTAGCTGGGGAATTTACTCAATTTTTCTCAATAGCTGCAGTCTATAAAAAGAGGAGATTTTGCAAATTGTTTCTCACCTTGTCTTTTTAGTATTTAATAGCTCTCAATTCTGTAGCCTCCTGAACCATGCACCGGGTGCGTTTTCCATCAAAGCTGTATCAGGCCTATTCAAAGGGAATTAAAAGGAGAGGTGTGACCAAGGGGTTAAACTGCCTTCACGGCTGGCAAGCCTAACTTTCGTTACTGGTGGCAGTGTAGAGCCATCCTACTGCTCCTTCTGCTAAAACTTCTGTTTAAAAAAAAAAAAAAAATCCTCCAATATTAATGGGTACATGCAGAAAAAACACAAAAACAAAAAAAGCCCCAAACAAATTATGCCCATCCCCCCCAACAAATAAAAACACCACGACCAAAAACCTTCCAGGAATTTCTTTTCGTTAAAAACAAACAAACAAAAAACCCTAAAAAAATAAGTATTTCCCTGGATGCCAAGGAATCCCTCAGCATCATATTATTAAGCACGGGATTTTCTTCTTTTGATGTGGAAGAGTTTGAGCCCCATTCACCCTGTATTAAGCACAAAGAAGATGTCTTTGGCAAAGCCCTGGGATGGAACCTGTGCCTACACCCCAACATTCTTCACCCTGTCCCACTGTACCATATTCAGGCCATCTTTGCTGGATCTCCTTTGGCCAACACCTGGAATATTTTGGTGAATGTTGGGAGAGTTTGGTAAATGCTGTAAAAGCCACCAGTTTATTTCCCTCTTAAGCCTCTGGTGGGGCTTTCTGTGGTCTTCTGTGACTCATGGGCATTGTCAGTCTTGGAGGCAGCAATGACTTCTTGTTAGCTTGTTCCTGGGCTGTGCTGGGTGATGGTGATTCCTTCTTCCCAGCTGTAAATACAGACTTCCCTTTGGATTATTTTACTCTTCCAAGGAGAACATGGGCAGCAGCACTGGGCAGGTGGGACTGTGCACAGGCAGCAGTACCTTTGCTTTGCTCTGCTCCCAGCTCAATTGATGAGTGTCCTATGAATAGACAGGAATAAAAGGGACAGGTCTCTGTAGCACTGGAAGGCTTTGCTTTCATTCAGTCAGGCTAGAAGCAGCCATAAGATTTTTTGCAAGGTGATGGCTGGGTGTACTGCTGACACTTTTTTCTGGAAAGCTGCTCTGAAGGTCTGCCTGGGTCAGATTTTTGTAAGGGTGCCAAAAAATAGGCTCAGTTCCAGGACCAGGAGCCATTCTGTCCTCCTCTTCTATCACTCCATTATGTCAAACCTGAGATCAGTGTGAGATCTGGAGAACTGATCACCAAAGGCAGAGAAAAAGATCACTGGTGAGTGGGCAAGAGTAGAGTAGAAATAACCAGCCCTTATGTTGGAAAAAAAAAACTTAGAGAAGCATTTTCTGTGCATTTCTGTGCTGGAACTTCTGTCCTCATATATTTAATTTGGTTCCTATATATGATATATATATATATATATCATATATATATATATATATAGATATATATGTATGTATCTTATATTCTTATATCATATTTAAGAAACTGTCCTGCTGCTTGGAGAAAACAGTCCAGTTATTCTAGAAGATCATAAATGTCCCTTTTTTAAAAAGGCCTTGAGGTATCCACAGGGGTGATCTGCAATTCTGATGGTTCTGTCCACCAGAAATCTATCCAGGTGCTCAGAACAAAGGTCCTTTAGGTCTTTAAGAAGTCCATCAGGGATATCTGGAGAAAATACTGTGAGAAAACAGTCTAATTATT
The DNA here is from genome assembly GCA_024734555.1 of Trochalopteron elliotii. Taxonomy (NCBI): domain Eukaryota; kingdom Metazoa; phylum Chordata; class Aves; order Passeriformes; family Leiothrichidae; genus Trochalopteron; species Trochalopteron elliotii. The sequence goes on from JANPWX010019252.1 coordinate 124,994, forward strand.
CAAGAAGAGCATAAAACTCTATATTTTTTTTTGTAAGCCTCCAGGGGTCCAGAAAATAAGATCCACAAGGTGGCCATGATGAGTCCATCTAGGTGTCCAGAAGAAATAATCTTCTCAAAGACCAATGGATTTCCATGTACCTGGATTCCACCCCGCTGCTACCTACTGCATCAGACTTTGAGCCAGTGCAACAAAAAAAAAAAATTCCCCATCTGACAGTGGATGCTTTTCCTCTTGGCTTCAAAACTCACCTGCGTCAATTAGTGAGACCCGAAGAGATTTTGATACAATTATGCCAGGACATGTTCTGTAAAGAAAGAGGCCCTGCTAAAAGGGTTTCCTGCTCCTGGGGGCTCTTTGCTGCTGCTTTTGGAGTGCAACAGCCACTTACATTAACATTAATGGGGGCTCAGTGTGTGCAGGAGCTGCAGAAAAGGCCTGCAACAAAGCTGGGCCTATAGCAGTAATGGGCCATGAGGCCTGGTTTATGCACTCAGTACTTTAAGGTTTCATTCTCCCAAATTGGAATAGGAAACCCAAACTTAGCTGAGCTTAGATGAGCTGCTGTTGCCTTCAGCGTGGGCAGGGTTTGCAGTGGGACTGTAATTATGAGGTTTTGTGCACCTTGTGGCCAGCATGCCATGGCTGGGCCCCGTTTGTGACCTCCCCATCTACTGCCCATCTCCTGCTGGCCTGGGACCTGAGGCACAGTCTCTTTGAAAAGCCATAAGATGAACCCCAGAATGGTCTGGATTGGAAGGGACCTTAAAGCTCGTGTCATTCCAAGCCCCTGTCCCATGAGCAGGGTCACCTTCTGCTGGATCCTGAGCAATACACAGAAATGTCTTCACAGGAACTTGTGACATTAAATCTGCTCAGTCTATGCCCCTTTAAAACAACAGAAGAAGCTGAAAGTCTGAAATTTAAGGCCAGGGGTTTAATATAATCAAGAAGTGAAGGTGCAATGTTAGTGAAGGTGGGACAAGAGGGAGGAGATATTGCTGCAGGGCTATGTAGCCCCTGTGTTTTACCTCAAGGTTTAACAAGGTGTTCATTCACCCTTGAGCCTTGGGTTTGGCTGTGTCAGGGCATCAGGGGTGAGCAGGCACAGTCCCAAGTGCCAGCTAGCCCAGGTAGGCAAGGGATAGCCCACTGACGGGCTGGTGGATGTCTACTGTGCCCGCATATCCCCAAGGCAGAAGGACCAAAGCCTGAAACTGAGGCTCTCCATGAACCATCACAGCAGAAATTGTGCAAGAGCACCTCCTTGACTCCAAACCTGGCAGCAACCAGCTTCCCCAGAGCAGCTACTTTATCAGCAAACAGCAGCAGCAATGACCAGAACAAATTGCACCCCAACATTTGCATCTGGTAAGAAATGGAGAAGATTATACCCCAAACAGATGCAGAGCATGGACACACGAGGTACCAGAACAGGTACTTGGGAACAGATTACCTACAGTTACTTTAAACAATCAACTCAAACTCCATGAGAAATTGCTAAAATGCTGTATCATTTTTGTAACTCTTGTTTTCCTTGCAGAAATATTTGTTGAGATTATTTATATATCATATTATATTATTGTTTTATTTATTATGCTGTTATTTATATACATTATTAATATTTGGATGAGAGGACATAGCCTCAAGCTGTGCTAGGGGAGGTTCAGGTTGGACATCAGGAGGAATTTTCTCACAGAAAATATGGTTACACAAGGGAAGGGGCTTCCTAGGGAGGTGGTAGAATTTCCGCCCCTGGAGGTTTTCAAGGAATGGCTGGACATGCCACTGGACGTGGCACTCAGTGCTCTGGCCTGGGTGATGAGGTGGGAATTGGCACAAAAAAGTTCTGCTGCCAAAACCACTGAAAGGTGATGGGAATCACAGAAGTGATGTTGCTATGGGGCAGCCCACCGTGATGGAGCAATTGGAAAGAAACTGAAAGACTGTGAATATGGGGATTAGAGGAGGAAAATATTTATTGCAGCCTTCACAGGAATTGAATCTCCCTCAAATACAGGTTAAACAGGTGGAACCTGGGGAATAGGATCATTCCAGCAACTCATGGAGGCAAAAAAGCAAGATGAGTCGTGAGGAGCAGGCACAGTGGTCCCCAAGGAGAGCACAAACTCATTGCTCCACCCTTCCCATCCAGACTCAAGCCTCCTTCCGAGCTCTGGTAAAGCCTTAGTAATCATTTCCTTCTCTACCCTCTCTTCTGCCAGGATTGGAGCAGAGATGCTGTTTTTGCGTGGCACAGCACCGTGCTTTGATCTCCAGTTTTATGGTGATAGGCACAAGAAAGATCTCTTCCTCCATTGTATCCACCCCTCTCTCAAGCTCAGTGATGAGGGCAATCCTCAACATTTAACATTATGCTAATCCCTGCCTCACTTGGAACCTGGCCAGTTCATTTTCATGCTACACTGCTCATTTCCAGCTTCTAACGTAGTTTTAAAGTTGCATTAAATAAAGAATGGATGTAAAAATCAAATTAATTACTGGACACTCCATGCTACTTAATTTTAAAGCTCCCATTCCACCAGTATTTCTTGTAATCGCAACAAGCTGTGGAGTGCCAGGATGGCCGTATTGCTCTTAAATATGTTGATTAGAGAAAAAATACGAAATGGAGATAAGTGTTGGAGCATTGATTTGCAATATTGTTCGGTGCTCGTGTTTTCACTTTGCAGTTTGCAGCTGAGGGGGCTGGGAAAGGGGCTCAACCTGGAGAAAAGGAGGCTCAGGGGGGACTTTGTGGCTCTGCACAAAGACAGGAGGGGACAGCCGGGGGGGTCGGGCTCTGCTCCCAGGGAACAGGGACAGGAGGAGAGGGAATGGCCTCAGGCTGGGACAGGGGAGGCTCAGAGTGGATACTGGACAAAATTCCTCCATGGAAAGGACTGTCCAGGCCTGGCACAGCCACCCAGGGCACACCCTCCCATCTCTGGAGGGATTTCAAAGCTGTGTGGATGTGGCACTTGAGGACATGGGTCAGTGGTGGCCTTGGCAGTGCTGGGGCATGGTTGGACTTCACGGAATTATATGACTTTTCTGATCTTAATGATTGCCTGATTCTATGATATCGTTGTTAGGAGACAAAACAAAATCATCTTGGATGACAGGTCCTAGGATTCAAAACATGATTTGTGTAAAACTGAGGGTTTCTCTGATGGCTAAATTGGGGTGAATTGTAACACTCAAGCTCCTTCAGACAGACAGGTGCTCTGGCCTATTTTTTCAAGAAGCTGTGCTTTAAAATCATATTTTATTTTCTATCTTGCATGTTTAATCATTACAAAATTCTAGTACTGTGTTTTTAAGCTAGGCAGACAGTCAGAATTTGCCAAAATTTGTAATTGTTTTACTATATATGTAACTTTCAAGGATGAATGCATATTTTTGTTGGGTGAAGTGCCATAGATAATGTTGCTTGCCAAGTCATAACCTTTTTTTGTTTCCATTTAGCTCTGTTCTACATCTGAATCTGGACATCAATAGTGAGACCTTCCCTTCTACTCTTATGGAACAGCTTGGTTTTTGCGCTTTCTATTTGAGCTACTTTAATCCTTGCACTCCTATATGCCAATTTTTATTTCCCCCTTAATTGTTGGGTTTGTGCTGAGGGTCTTTCTGCAGATCCTACTGCCCACAGAGTCACAGCCACAGATGGTTTGTCCTTCTGCAAATGGTATTTTTCTGTTCCATGGGCTTTTCACACTTTTCTGGGGTGTGTAGGGACTGACCCTACATCTGCACTTTTCTGTAAATAAAAGGCAGTTTGGTAATCCCAAAACATGCTCTCTTACAAACACCAAGCAGGGGGAGGACACTTCAGTATTTCAAAGGAACCTAATAGCAAAGCATTGAACCAGGGCCTTTGAAACTAATGCAAGCTTATTTTTATCATAATATCACTATTTTAACATTTGTTAAAATATATTATTTGATTTATTTTCCTTGCAAGAAGGGGGAGCATCTAGAATTCAGATTCTGATAGTTAAAAAGGACGAAGCAATGGCACAGAAGGGGTTACACCTGCACAGCCATTCTTCATGGTGCAACTTCTTCCAGGACCCACACAAAAACTTATTAAGCGGCTGCCTGTCACCTCTCCTTAATAAATAAGAATCTCTTTTCAGCCTCTTTGTCTCCTTCACCTCTGAGGCCGGCGTCCTGTAAACACACTGCCAATTAAACCTCACGTCTAGCAAGGCCACAACTAATGAAAAGCAATAGAGAATTCACTGCCTTTTAATGAGGAAAACATTGCTTTTTACAGGGAACAATTTATTGGGCCAATTCCCCCCGTCCATCACCCTGGGGAACTGCTGCCTTTTTTACCCCCTGTTTGTTACTTTGTCAAGCGCGTGTAAAATTGCACGCTGAACACAGAGGTGAAGGCTCTGACTCAATTTATGGTGTGACATCTCTGATCTTGCTCCCTGGATCAGTAAGTGATGCTGGCAATGATATGCATGGAAATTAATTACTGTGCCCGGCAGCGATACAGCAGGCCCCTGCCGTTGATAATAGATCAGTTTGCAGGAGTTTGTTAGAGGGGGCGTCTGCTGCTGTTTGCTGTCACAGGCACACAATGTCAGCTCTAAGTGCAAGCCACCACAACATCACCATGGCCTTGAGAGGGGGGAGAGGCCATAGGGGCTGCCCCTGGAAAAGGGAAACCAGGAAAAAAAAAAAAAGAAAAGGAAAAAAAAGAAAAAAGAAAAATGAAAAAATAAAAAAAAAAGAAAAAAGGAAAAAAGAAAAAAGAAAAAAAAGGAAAAAGAAAAAAGGGAAAAAAGAAAAAAGAAAAAGGGAAAAAAGAAAAAATAAAAAAGAGAAAAGAAAAAAGAAAAAAGAAAAAA